>SNQJ01S0013004.1:94193-126936 GCA_010110895.2 Picea sitchensis
GCCCATTAGCATTAGGGGAAATTTGAGGTACAAAATAGGCCTCATAAGAAAAATAATAAAATAAAAGTTATGAATTTTCAAAGGGAAAGAAAGAAAACTATTTTTTAATCATATTATTGACTTATATCTTTATAGGTTTACTCAAATTTCCAGTGTAGGCACTCATTGGATGTAGAATTCAATTCCACATTCAACGAGTACCCACTCTACATACTTTTGATATACCCATGGTGAGATAAATTGGAAATACTTGAAAAAAGTGTGTGTCTTCATGTATTTCCAGTTTATCTCACTATGGGTCTATCAAAAGTATGCAAAAGGGTAATCATTGGATGCATAGTTTAATTATGCATCCTATGGATGCATAATTTAATTATTCATCCTATGGATGCCTACACTTGAAATTTGAGTAAACCTATAAGGAGATAAGTTAGAACCATGATTAAAAGAAGTAGTTTTCTTCCTTTCCCTCCAAAAATATTTACCCTTATCTTTGACATAATCATATTGAATCATATTGGTTCTTTTAAAGTTGATTTTGATAGTACATTTTTTGTTTTGAGACCCGTTTTTCACCTTAAAATTCCTCTACTGAGTAATAATAGTGGAGGCCATTCAAGGTAAGGTGTATTAGGTCCACTATTCTTGTTATTATTAAATAAGGCCCACTATGGTAGTTAGTATAGAATAAATGTAACATGGCCTTGTTAAAGAAGGTGCACTAAGTAGTTAGCAAGATGTTATGATTGAGTTTTTCTACTTAGATATAAATAAGGATGTAGTCCTCCTTATCGAGAATGTGTTGGAGTATATTATATTGGAATTACTTAGCTCATTGAGAGGTTTCCTACCTTGAGAGGCAAGTAAACATGAGTGGATTCCTTTCATAAAAGAATAATTATAGGTATCCAATATCATTCTTAGAATTCATGTATTGTAGAACAGATATATTTTGATAAAATTCCTACATTGCCACCAAATCAATGTCAATGGATGTAGAATGGCCATGAAATTTCATAATTGTGTTCATAATAGAGATTTCAATCAATATTGAGGGAGTTTTGGTTATTTATTTCAAATTTGTTGCCTCAAAACCCTAACTACACAAATGATCTCCATTGAAAAGTAAGTTCTCTTTAGAGCCCTAGTCTTCATTGTGAGTTTTCTTCCAAGCAAGATGGATTTATAGGAAAATTTGATGGTCCTAGTACTGACGCATACATAGAGCATTTTAAGTCATTATTCCTTAACCATTGGAGATCTTTTTGTAGTTTTGAATTTAACACAATGCACTACCATGATATGGTGGAAGTTGCTTATCTATGAAAAGATCAAAGAAATTTTAGATGGAGCATATGAACAAGTGTTTTTAGATAGGTGGTCTCATGTTGTAAATAAGGATAAATAAAGCACTAAGGGTTTATTTTTCAAGTGAGAACTTCCTATTACAAGTTCATGGATGTCTTTAGCAAGAACACATTATTCTTTTTTTAAACCCTACTAGCAAGCATAATTTCACCAATGTTTTAAACTTGGATAAAAGATTGCATGTCCCTACAAAGCATATTCAAAGAACATAGTTTGAGGGTCAGAATGTTCAAAATTTTCAATATTTGAAGATTCATGGATAAATATTTTTTTCATTTAGATTTTCATGCTATAGATATGGATGATGTGGATATTATTCTTGGATATCCTTGGATGGCCTTAGTTTGTACAGTTAATGTTAATGTATAAAAGAAGTTGATGAAGCTTTGTTACAAGAAAAAGAAAATCACATTGCAACATATTTCTCTTACTAAACAAGAAGAGCCCAAGGTCGCACAAGAAGAAGTGGTTGTCTAGAAACTCATTTTAGTAACTATGGAGAAAATAGATGAAGATTTCAAGCTTGAATCAGAGGAAGATTCTACATAAGAACTCAGAGGAAAGCCCCAAAGGGCATAAAATGAAGAAGAAAAAACATATCTACATCCTAAAAGGAACCATAGATTGAAGAGTGATCCAGATGGATGTCGGTGGTCTCCAACCTATTCCAGCTGGCTTATTTTGGTATTTTTCCAGTTTGGCAGTTTTTTTCTAGTTTTCGAGTCCCTGACTTTCGAGGTCGTTTTGAGGCCCTAAACAACGTTTTTAGGGCTCACCACAGTTAGACTATAATCAAATTTAGAGTCTGAAGGAAACATGTGTATTCCTCGGATTGATCCAGATGGGGGAGGATTGATCCAGATGGATGTCGGTGGCCTCCCACCTATTCCAGCTGGCTCATTTTGGCAGTTTTCTAGTTGGGAATTTTTTTTCTAGTTTTCGAGTCCCTTACTTCTAGGGTCGTTTTGAGGCCCTAAATAAAATTTTTAGGGCTCACCACAGTTAGAAAATAGAAAAAATTAGATTCTAGTGACAAAATCTGTATTCCTCGGATAGACCTTTCCAAGGGGCTATCGTGCGCCTAAAACGAAGATCGTATGCAAAAGTTACAACCCCGGGAAGTTGATGTACTAGCTTACCCCAACAGGGTCCACATGACTTTTGGTGATTCATCTCCTAGGGTTAGGTTTTTGGAGGACTAGGGATTTGGAATTCCTGTTTATTGTAAAAATGGCTTGGAGAGCCTCATTATAACCATATTCTTGCGAATGAGCACAACCGTCACATCTCTTCTCAGAGATAAGCCACCACTATTCTAGCAAGCTTATTTCACCCTACATTTTAGAGTTTTAACACATTTTCTTATTGAATAAAAACCAATTTTACTGTATCTCTATTATTTCATATTTGTTATTCTTGTGTCTCTGTGTTAAGAATAATAATAATCTATATTCATTTTTGTTCTTCTCATAAAATATGGATCAGTGGTATTAGAGCGGTCTGCTCCTTGTCGTTCTTAATGCATGTCCCCGACAAGGTCAGGGTACAAAGAATCGAGTCTCAAGCTTGTTTCTATTGAGGACAAAATCTCTTGCACGCACAAGTGACCTCTCATGGAAGGAGAAAATAAATAATATGGGACAGGAGATCCTTTCAAAATGTTGCTCGAGGAAGCCCTCACACAATAGAGGAACGAAATGATGGATAGCTTTGCGCAAATACTTCGGTAGCTACCAACAGGCGATGCATCTTCCTCGAATGGAGGCGCCACCCCCTTCAAGGTACAAATAAACCTTGATATTCCCGTATTTCAAGGTCAGATAGACACATATGTTGTAGAAAAATGGTTAAATTTGCTAGAAGGGTATTTTTCTGTCCATAACTTTTCGAACATGGAAAAGATTAAGTTTGCACTCGTAAAAGTTGTCCCCCATGTCAAATATTGGTGGGTGAATTTCTGTGAGTAAAAGGAAATAGAGGAACCCTCATTATTTATAGTCGCAGTCACCTCAGAGTCCTTAAGGGACACTATCAAGGAACAATACTACCTTGTCAGAAGTTATGACAACATGGATACAAAATGGACCACACTGTGGTAGGAAAGAGACCAAGTAGTGCTAGAGTTCACAAATATCTTCCATACCTTGCGCACCAAGCTAAGTATCAAATATTTTAAACGAAATCTGGTGCTCAAGTATCGCGGTGGTCTGCATAGATACATCGATGCTAAAATGGAGTTTTTGGACATCTCGTCCTTGGGCACGGCCTATCGATGTGCCATTAAAATTGAGCAAAAGCTCAAACAAAAGACGTAGAAATTTGGGCCTGGGAACCCCTCACATCAAAAGCAAGTAAAGGGAAGGCCCAACCCGCAGAACAAAGAAACGAGAAAATACGGATAACCTCAGGACAACCACTCTAGGACGCAAGCAAATAAGGACACCAAAAAGACAAAGAAAGATACCAGGAAGTGGTGTGACTTCCATAAGATCCCCTGGCATAACATTGTTGATTGTCGCTCAAAGAAATCGTTGGTGGCTGAGGTGAAATATTTTGAGTTGGATGTGGGTTCCGAATATGAGTTAGAACCAGAAAGGGGGAGACAAATCATTTATGCAGAACCCAGTGCCACTGTTGCTACCACTAATTTCCAACCCAATGAACCAAGCCAGCCAGAAGAAGGTGATCACCTCTTTCATTCACAAATGCGGGTAAAAGGCACCCACTGCACTTTATCGTTGATAGTGGTAGCCAAAAGAACCTCATCTTAGAAGAGGACATCAAGAGGCTAGCCTTGTCGACAAATCCGCACCTACAACCCTACACCATTGGATGGCTCCGCCAAGGAAGCAATCTCTGCGTCATCCAACAATATTGTCTGTTGTATGACATCAAGCCCTTCAAAGATGAGGTATTGTGTGATGTTTCTCCTCTCGAAGTTTGTAATTTTGTTTTGGGACAAACTTATTTATGGAAACTTCATGTTGTATATGACTGTAGGCCTTGTAGTGTTATTATTACTTTGAATAAGAAATTATACAAGATACCCGAGGTAGTCCCACCTAGTGCTATTTCCTTGATCTCTGCCAAGAAATGCAGGAAGGTCATCTCTCAGACCAGGAAGTTTGTCTTATTCGTGATTCTCTCTTAGAGTGAGAGAAATATTGCAGCCACATCTAGGGCCTCTGTAGCCGACCTCTCCACACATCAGAAGCAAGTGGACAAGTTCATGGAAGAATAAAAAGATATCTTCTCCTCACCTATCGGGGTACCTCTACACTGTCAGCTCAAGCATCCTATCGATTTGACCCCCGACACATCACTACCCAATGGTCTAGTCTACCGCCACTCTCTTTTAGAGAATGAGGAGATCAAGCAACATATCAAAGAAATGCTTCACAAGGGGCACATATGTCCCATATCATCATCTTGTGGGAGCCCAATCGTGTTGGTGCAGAAGAAAGATGGTACCTGGAGACTCTGCATTGATTATCGGGCCCTAAATAAAATCAAAGTTAGGAACTGGTACCCGATTCCCAGAATTGACAATCTCCTTGATCATAAAGAGGGCCAAATACTTTAGTAAGATTGATCTAAATTTTGGCTACCACCAGGTCCCCATAGAACAAACAGATGTATGGAAGAAATCCTTCAAGTCAAACGAAGGTATTTTAGAATGGTTGTTCATGCCCTTTGGTTTGACAAATGCTCCAGCAACTTTCATGAGGATGATGGAAGATATCATGTGACCTTTCACCAATACTTTTTTAGTGGTGTATCTAGATGACATCCTCATCTACAACAAGACTTGGGTGGAACAATTGCAGTATATTCAACAGGTTTTGCACACCCTACGACATCACAAGATATATGCCAATTTGGAAAAATGTTCCTTTAGCATGGACAGGGTCCAGTACCTAGGCTACATCGTGGATCAACATGGTGTGCATGTGTATCTACTATCTAGCCAAGATCCAGGTCATCCGTGACTGGCCAGCCCCAACCACACTCATTGACCTTCGAAGCTTCTTAGAGCTTCCCAATTTCTATCGTAGTTTCATTCTGGGATTCTCCCATATTGCATGGGCCCTCAGCAAAGTAAGCAAGGGTGGTGGTAAGAAAAAATTTGTGTGGGGCCTGTCCCAACATCAAGCGTTCGATGATTTAAAGTAATGTTTGTGCTCATCCCCAGTACTTTCATTACCAGAACTGCAACAACCCTTTGATATCGAGACAGATTCTTCAGACTATGTTGTCAGTGTAGTTCTCACTCAACATGACCACCCCATGGCCTATCATAGTGAGAAATTATTAGATGATGTTCGTAAGTACCCTACTTACGAAAAATAAATGTACTCCATTGTGAAATCTTGCCGCCAGTGGAGACATTGCATTCTCAGGAAGGAGACAGTCATCCACACGGATCATAAACCACTATAGTTCATGCAGACCCAGGGCAAATTTCAAAATGACTGCCATCAGAAGTGGACGACATACTTGCAATAGTTTCACTCAACATCAAATATAAAACAGGTAGTACCAACTGAGTCGTTGATTTCCTCAACTGACCTCCAGTCATGACACTCAACACAGTGATAGACTCTTGCTGCCATGAGACCTCTAGATGGCCCAACCTATATGAGACAGAACCTGACTTCGCCACCACATACCAAATGTTGGGCGGAAACTAAGCTGTCATTAATTTCCATCTTCAAGACGGACTATTGTGCCAAATGGGCCATCTCTACGTTCCATCAAGCAAGTGAGCGAAGCTAATTTGGGAATCCCACTATAGTTGGTTGGTAGGACACTTTGGTGTCGAAAAGGCAGTGGCAGTGTTGCATAAACATTTCTATTGGTCGAAACTTTGACAGGATGTCAACAACTATATCAGGTCCTGCACTGCCTACGTTATTGATAAACTGACCACTAAGAAATAGGGCCTATAAACCCCCCTGCCTACTCCTAACAGGCCATGGGAATCCATCTCAATGGACTACATGTCAGTCCTTCCATCCCCCAAGAGGGGAAATGACTGTGCCTTTGTGGTTGTTGATCATTTTTCCAAGATGGTGATCCTCACCGCCTGCAAGAAGAGCATCACAGTAGAGGCCACTGCCTAGCTCTTCTTTGAACGACTCTGGGTACATTTTGGAATCCCACAAACCATTGTCTCAGATCGGGTATTCAGTTCCTCAACACATTCTTTTCGAGCATCTAGTCACTGTTGGACACCAAGCTCACCAAGTCCATTGCCTTCCACCCCCAGAAAGATGGCCAAATTGAGGTTGTCAATCAGATGATAGTGCATATCCTGTGCATGTACAATCACAATAACCCTCACACATGGGATGAGAGTCTTCCTTATGTTCATCATATCTACAATAGAGCCCTACACAACTCAACTGGCCACAACCCCTTTCAAGTCAGTTTGGGATTCCAACCATTGGATCCCATGGATGTTGCACTACCTCATGCAACCACCCCGAATGATTCATTACCTGATCCAACTGAAGCTAATAAAGCCTCCTAGTTCATTGAGCAGAGCTAGCACATCCACCAATAGGTTCAGGATATTTTATAGAGGTCCAATTCCAAGTACAAGAAGCTCCATGATCAACATCGGGTGCCAAATAAGTTTCAGGTGGGAGACAAAGTGTGGTTACACTTGTAGAAAGAATGCCTTATAGGGCCCCATCGAAAGATTCTCCCACTCTTCTACGAACCTTACACCATCATCAATGTTATGGGTGGCAATTCTTTTGAGCTCAACATTCCTCCTTTCCTTGGCCTGCACCCAGTGTTCAACATGGATCTCCTTCGGCCATACTTCCCACCATTGTTGGACACCTCATAGATAGCAGAACAATTGACACCAACAGAGATCAACCTTGAATGCATGAAACATACATCTAGTGATCATATTATGGACACACAGTTCAAGGGAACTCGCTAGCAAAGGATCCAACTTTATCGAGTTGTCAAAGCAGGGCAGCTCCTGCACCAAGGCAAGTGGCTCACCCGAGGCCAAATTCAGCAGAAATTTAGTAATTTGATTGGGGAAATCAATGAAATGGAGACCATTGATTCCTAATGGGGGAGGATTGATCCATATGGATTTCAGTGGCCTCCCACCTATTCCAGTTAGCTCATTTTGGTAGTTTTCTAGTTTGGCAGTTTTTTTCTAGTTTTCGGGTCCCTTACTTCCCGGGTCATTTTGAGGCCCTAAAAAACGTTTTTAGGGCTCTCCACAAGTAGAAAATGGACAAAGTTAGAGTCTGACAACAACGTGTGTAGTCCTCAGAGAAACCTTTCCATCTGGTTATTTTGCACCTAAAACGAATATTGTATGCAAAAGTTACGACCCCAAGAAGTTGATGTACTAGCTTACCCCAATAGGGCCCACATGACTTTTGGTGATTCATCTCTGAGGGTTAAGTTTTTGGCATGCCTGTTTATTGTAAAAAATTCTTGGAGAGCCTCATTGTATCCATCTTCTTGCGAATGAGCGCAACCGTGACATCTCTTCTCAAATATAAGTCGCCACCATTATAGCAAGCTTGTTTTCCGCTACATTTTACAGTTTCAACATCTTTTTTTATTGAATAGAAACCAGTTTTATTGTATCTCTGTTATTGAATCTTTGTTATTCTTGTGTCTCTGTGTTAATAATAATAATAATTTGTATTCATTTCCATTCTGCTCATAAAATTCAGATCAAAGAGTCAAAAAAAGAAGAACCAGTAACTAAGGTTGTTGCATACTTCCACCCACAACAACATGAGAAACAAAAGTCATCAAGGAAAGGTTATGACCATGAACAAAATTATTATGGACCGACATGGAACCAGAAAGAAACCCAAGATAGATGTACATGGAAGACTAAAATAAATGCATGGAGATATTATAGTAGCACAACAATAACATGGAACCAAAGGAGCAACTAGAATCAAGATTAAGGTGTTAAGGAAGCAATTGGACCCCATGTCCACATTTTACTAGGATGGATGGATGCTTGTGCTTGGTACCAATTGGCTACATTTCTTTATAGATCATATCATATGGATTTTATTCATGTTTTGAGGATAACACATGCAAAGAATGATGAAATTTAATGTACCTAGGAATATATCTATGGAGGATAAGATGAGGTGCCTACGGAGGTATCCAAAGGGTATAATTAATGTAATGTGGCTAGAATCATGGAATAGGCCCACTTGGTAGTTAGTGGGTAATAAATAGGCCTACTAGATAGTGAGAGGGAATAACATAATAATAAGGAGTAGGTAGCATATACCTCCAGGTATACTTATGAGAATATATATATACACATGAGTATCATTGTAATTAGATATGTTGGATGTTGAGTATTGTATTGCAACAAGCATGGCTTGTGGAAATATTCATTCCATAAGGAGTATTTGATGGTGTTTCCCTACCAGAAGATTTCTCTCTATATTTTTGTGTTGTTTATTGTGTGATTGTATTTGATCAGTTTGAAGCTAATGGTTTTTTATGTCATTTATGTACTAAGGCTTACTATAGAAGGAGATTATCATACATACCAACCATCATCCTTTTATTTTTTTGAACTCTCAAACCAAGCTATAGGAGTAGCACCACATCAAATGGGCCTCTTATATTCAGTGATTTCACCGAGTGATTTAGAATAAGATGGGTAGTGCCAATAAAACAGAAGATCTTTATAGCCATCCTTAGGTTTGTGCACTCACCATTCTTAACATTAGAGTTATTGCCTATGAATATTGGAAGCATCAATATCCTTCCAATCCTTATTTTTTCTTTGTTTTATATGCATTGCAATCTACTACCCAGGTAAACCAAACTCTCTTTATAGATCTTACTTCGTGAGGCTTGGTTATACAAATTAAATCAATTATGTGTGCCTACCAAAAAATATTGCTTTCTCTCATCAAGGATGCCCATGCTTCCACCTATGGAGGTCATTTTGGGGTCACGAAAACTCCACACTATTCAGAGTTCAATATTTTTTCTAGCCTACTAATTCGTAAATGGGGGACTTATATCCCAGTCATTTCACTAACACATATAATATGCAGGAACACCTTACTAGATTTGTTTTCATGCTTGTATAAAGAGGTCTATCTTATATAGCTTACTAGGCCTTTGTTCCTCTATATTGTACAAGGATCTCTATACTTCTTATGGTTGCAAGGCTTGTTCTCTATGCAACCTCTGCTCTGGATTGGCTCACTGGCTCCTTCACTTACATAACTTGCATAGAAGAAGCCAAATGACAACTATACAATGGAAAAGTAAACCTTAATTGTCAATATGTCAATCAATGCTAGGTAACTAGCTCTGTTTGAAGTGGAGTGTATTGTTCTCATAATTTATCTCCAACATAAATGAAGACAATAAATACTTTCCAAAGTTTCCACTTAGAGAATGCCAATGGTGCCCACACAAAGAAATCCAAAGGTGTTAATCATCACTATGATTCATCATATGACAATGATTTATGGATTTTTGTGTATACTCAACCAATCCTTTCTAAAATTATACATGATCAATATTATCCAATGAAACAACTTCAACTTATTCTTGCCATGATCAAGCTACTCAAAGGGATTTGTTTCCATGGCTTTCAAATGCTCATACAACACAAACAAATAATCCACCAATTGCTAGCTTTAATGTTATCACCAAATGGAACTTGAGCTCAAGTTACCTCATCAATCTCGACCCTCACTTTTGGGAAAGAATCACTCACAAAAGGAGTGGAAGAGAGATAGTATTAAAGATACAACCATATTCTTGAACCTTTCAAGCATAGAAAGGAGATGGGTATCCTTCAATCTAACCATCAACAAGCCATGCACCATAAACANCTCACTTTTGGGAAAGAATCACTCACAAAAGGAGTGGAAGAGAGATAGTATTAAAGATACAACCATATTCTTGAACCTTTCAAGCATAGAAAGGAGATGGGTATCCTTCAATCTAACCATCAACAAGCCATGCACCATAAACACAAGCAATCTCAATATATCCGTTTATTTCCAAAGTTGAAATAAACTTTATTTAACCATTCCTCACATACCATGATTGTACATCGACTGATAATCACCTCATACATCCACTCAATTCAAGAATGTACTTGACAAAGAGGAGATATGCAGATGATCCCTATACTAGCTCTATAAATTCATCCAACTATAACGTTCATAAAAATATTGAACCATAAATCACACAGTCTTATAATTCAACAAGAAGGATATTGGACACAAGTCGATTGGGATTTGCTTGATGCCAAACGACCTCTTACAACTATGTACGATCCATGCAAACGCCATACGACCCTGTGAATGAAAGAAAAATGTCCCAACATGTTAGAATTCAACCATGAAGGATTGAAATGACCAAGAGTGAGATGGAATCCACTATATTAAATGCTAATTTGATTAGATATGAAGAGAGTCACCCAGGCACTGGAGTGGCAGTCCACATGAAAGAAATTTTCCCCAGGAAAGTGGAAAACACCCGAGGCAAGTGAAATGACAATCCAACAAGGGAAGAATTCACCCAACAATGAAAAATTTGGCCAATTGGAGTGCATACGACCTATATGTGTGAGTGAAGACACGACCAACAAACCAAGTTTAGCTTAGGGAGTCAAGTGGGTGACCTGCAAGAGGGAGAAAACACTAACAACCATTAGAAAACAAATTTAGCACTCCCCCGTTACTTGCAATAGCTTCGGAATGGGAGCCATTGATTTCCCATCACCGAAATTACCCAATGATGGAGGAAAGAGATATGTTGGGATATGCATTGGTCATGAAAACACTACAATATGAAGGAAAACTTCCAAACTATAGAGCTAGATGAGTTCTAAGATTTAAACTAACATACCATCTATTAACCTACTCCAAGCAACCATTAAAATGCTAACAATAGCTTCATGGATTGTAAATTCAAGTTAACAAAGAAACATACACAACACACAACACAAAACCAATTTTCATGGAGATATTATTTACTGTGTAAACCCAAATGGGAAAACCAACTTTAAATGGGGCTTAGTTTCTTCATTTCGACAATCTCTGGTACAAAGATTTCATGGCTTTCTCTACCTCTTTCTCTCTTGGCTAAAAGACCCATTGAGAATGAGAGTGAAGAAGGAAATCTAGGGAGAGTTGGGGGGTAAGGGGAAGGCCAACAACCATGCCCCTTCATTTCCCATTCTTCAACCTTTTCTCCTATTTTTTTTTATTTAATTCTTCTTTTTATTACTCTCACGTTTGTCTCATTCAACATTTACATTTGCTTGTCTTTTACATAATTTAGATAACCTTCATAAATTGTTGAATTGTCTTACAGGTATTGAGTCTTACCCATTCATTGGTTTAGATCCATTTCAAATCACCTACTATGAAGAAACATGTGATTGTTTCCATCTACAGATGTACCCTTTGTAGCACTTCCAACCCTACTAATTGTAAGAAATCTACCAACCTTTCCCTATCCCTAACCAAACTTGGGACTCCATCTCAATGGATTTTATCAGGGATCTCCCTATCATTGTTTGCGAGGACAACTCTATGTTTGTAATTGTGTTCTAATTTCCAAGATGGTTATGTTTATTCCCTACACCAAAGAAGCCATCATTGAGAAAGTTGTCGACTTCTTGTAAACAACCAGACAATTTCCTAGAATGGATTTCTAAATGAACTAACCTGTAAGCTTGTGATATCTTTAGGAACTGCCATCGGGTCTTCCAGGAACTCGGGAAAGAGGTCCAACCCATTATTATGATTTCTTAGAAACTGCTTGGAGTCTTCTCTTATGAATGTCAATGTTGGCTATGACAATCTTAACATCTGGCGGAAGACCTGAGGTGAAAAAAAAATAGGAGAGTGGTTCCGCAGTGGAATAATTATTTGGCCTGAAATATATTTATCGGCACACCAAGAGACCAGCTCTTTATAGTCAAAAACTTCAGAGATACAACATGCACGAGCAATTCCAGAGGTCCAAATTATTTCATTCTAGGCGGAAGGGAGTGAGTAGTAAGAATATTCCCTGGACCAATGGAATTCTGGTCCTCGCGCCCGAAGATGTTCACTATATCTCCACAGAACTTCTGTCGAGCTGGTGCCATAAGTTTATGAGAACATCTGTTTTCTCCCGACAATGCTTGAAATGAACAATTGGAGGGGATAATATAACCCTACACAAATGTTGGTTCAATGCGTGCGAATGGGAAATCTCCTCGAGATTTTCGCTCACTAATGACAATCTTTATGGGTGTCACATGATGAGTTGTTAGCAAGAAAGCTTACTTATTGCATAATTAGAAGTGCGAAGGTGGCAGGTATGATGAAGAGAAATTAAGGATTGGAGATTTCATGAACACACCAACCCGACGACACGCGAGAGACATTCCATGATGTTTGAAATTAACACTCAAAAGGGATAATATAACCCTCCACAATTCTTGGTTTAATGCGTATTAATGGGAGATCTCCACGAGCCTTTCACTCATCAATGAGAATTTTTATGGTTCCTGCATGATGATTTGTTAGAATTAAAGCTTACTAATTGCATATTTATAATAATCTTTTTATAAACAATTTTTTTTTATTTTAAATAAAACTCTTATATATATATATATATATATATGAAAAGCGATTAGATGGGCTTGAAAGTAGGGTTGCAAGGGATACCGAGGAGAGATGAGCTCCCGACGGTCAAATTATATGTCTTTATAATATATATATATATATATATATATATGTTTTTATAAACAATTTTTAAGTATAAATAAGTGCAAAGGTGACGGGGACGAGGAAGAGCAAGTAAGGAATGGCCAAGTATGAAAAGCGATCGGACAGGCTTCAAAATAGGGTTACAGAGGATACTTAGGAGAGGTGAGTGTCCGATAGTCAAATTGTATGTCTAAGAAATTTTGACTGCAAAATGTGTAAAATGGAAGAGGGCATGATGGGGCAATCCAGTGGCCAGTTTGTATATTTGCGAAATTCTGGGAAAGTGGCTAAGTATGGAATAGGGAAATGGTCAGTCATACTCGTTTTTAGAATTAAGGATTGGAGGTTTTGTGAATAGGCCAACCCGATGGTGCGCGAACAACATTCCACGATGTTTGAAATTAACACTCAGAAGGGATAATATAACCCTCCACAAATCTTGGTTTAATGTGTATTAATGGGAGATCTCCTCAAAACTTAGTTCAACATTAAAGCTTATTAATTGCATATTTAGAAATAAGACCTTATATATATAATACTTTTTTTATAAACAATTTTTTTAATATATAAGTATGAAAAGAGGTCGGACGAGCTTGAAAGTAGGGTTACAACAGATACATAGGAGAGGTGAGCACCCGACGGTCAAATTATATATATATATATATATATATATATAATGTTCTTATAAACAATTTTTTATTATAAACAAGTGCAAAGATGACACGGATGGGGAAGAGTATGGAAGGAATGGCCAAGTATGAAAAGCGGTCGAAAGGGTTTCAAATTAGGGTTACAAGGGATTCTTAGGAGATGTGAGGGCCTGATGGTCAAATTATATGTCTCGAAAATTTTGAGTGCAAAACGCGTAAAACAGAAGAGGGCATGATGGGGCAGTCCAACGGTCGATTGGTATATTTGTGGAATTTCGGGTGATGTTTGTAGGTCGCGGAACAATGGAAGGGAAATCTTGAGCCCGCCTATTTGGGAACCCACAATCAAAAAAGTGGCTAAGTATGGAATAGGGAAACGGTCGGTCGGACTCGTTTTCGCTAATATATTGAAATTTGTAATAGATATCCCATTACCTGGCAAGATCTTTTCTGCATGTATATCGCGGAATTTTGGGTGATGTTTGCAGGTCGCTGAACAATGCAAGGGAAATCTTGAGCCCGCCTATCTGGGAACCCGCAAGAGAAAAAGTTGGTAAGTATGGAATAGGGAAACGGTCGGTGGGATTCATTTTCGCTAATATATTGATATTTGTAATAGATATCCCATTACCTGGAAGGATATTTTCTGCATGTTTCTTGACAAGTTGTGTAGGGACAATTAGTATGTCTGTCTCCTTGAGGCATGGTGAGATGTTAGCATTAAACCTCAGTTATTGCATACTTGGAAAGAAGTGCGAAGGTGGCTGGAATGGGAACCAATGATTAGGAATTGGATATTTTGTGAACCCGCCAACCCGATGATCTGCAAAAGAGATTTGAAGAAATGGCCAAGTATGGAAAGAAGATAGATGAGCTTCAAAATGGGGTGACAATAGTTCCCCAAGAGACGTGAGGACCCGACAGTCAAATTGTAGGTCTCGAAAATTTTGAGTGAAAACTGTGTAACATGGAAGAGGGTATGATGTGGGAGTCTGGCAGTAAATTTACATATCCCAGAAGTCCGGGTGCTATTTGCAGGTCACAAAACAATGGAAGTGCAATCTAGAGCCCGCCTACCCAGGAATCCGTGATCAGAAAAGTGGCTATGTATGGAATGGGGAAGCGGTCGATTAGAGTTGGGATATAAAAGCATTAGTGCAAATGTGAACCCGTGAGTCTGCCAACCCACATAGTTAGACATTTCGAAAAAACGAATAAGTAACCAGGAAGAGGGGAAAAAGAAATGGGAATTTAGTTGAGTATAGAAGAGGGGAAAGAAAGGAAAATACTTATTGCATATACTTGGAAATTTTTTATACTTATTGCTATAGAAGAGGGAAAAGAAGGGCTAATATAGAAGTAGATAAGTTGTATACTTATTGCATATACTTGGAAAGAGGTGTAAATGTGGCAGTCACAGAGAACGACGACTAGAAATTAGAAATTTCCTCAACCCGCCAACTCGACGATTCGCGAAAGAGATTCCAAGAAATTGCCAAGTGTGGAAAGCAGTCAGACGAGCTTCAAAATAGGATGAAAAAGGTTCTCGAGGAGACGTGAGGCCCTGATGGTCAAATTGTATGTATAAAAAATTTTGAGTGAAAAATGTGTAACACAGAAGAGGAGATGATGTGGGAGTCCGGAAGTAAATTTATATATCGCGGAAGCCAGGGTGTTGTTTGCAAGTCAAGGAACAATGGAAGTGCATCCCACCTGTCCGGGAACCTGAATGCGAAAAATTCGGTAAGTATGGGATAGGGAAATGGTTGGTGGGAATCATTTTCGCTAATATATTGATATTTGTAATAGATATCCCATTACTTGGCAGGATATATTCTGCATGTTTCTGGACAATTTGTGTAAGGACAGTTAGTATGACTATCTCCTAGAGGCATGGTGATATGTTAGCATTAAACCTTAGTTATTGAATACTTGGAAAGAAGTGAGAAGGTGGCGGGCACAGGAAACAACGAATAGGAATTGGATATTTCATGAACCCGCCAACTCGACAATCTACAAAAGAGATTCGAAGAAATGGCCAAGTATGAAAAGTGGACGCATAGGCTTCAAAATGGGGTGACAATAATTCCCAGAAAACGTGAGGACCTGAAGGTCAAATTGCAGGTCTAAGAACTTTTGAGTGAAAACTGTGTAACACGGAAGAGGGTATGATGTGGGAGTTTGACAGTAAATTTGTATATTGCGGAAGTCTGGGTGATGTTTGCAGGCCACAAAAAAATGGAAGTGCAATCTAGAGCGTGCCTGCCCAGGAATCCACGATCAGAAAAGTGGCTAGGTATGAAATGGGGAAGCGGTCGGTCGGAGTCATGATATAAAAGCACGAGTGAAAATGTGAACCCGTGAGTCCACCAACCTGCACAGTTAGACATTTTTGGAAAAACGACTAAGTAACCAAGAAGAGAAAGTAGAGGGAAAAAAGAAACGAGAATTTGGTTAAGTATAGAAGAGGGAAAATGAGGGCTAATATATTCAAATATGTAATAGATATCCCATTTCCTGGCAAGATATTTTCTGCATGTTTCTGGAGAATTTGTATACTTATCGCATATACTTGGAAAGAAGTCTGAAGGTGGCAGGCACATGAAACAACAACTAGGAATTGGAAATTTCCGGAACCCTCCAACCCGACGATCCGCGAAAGAGATTCCAAGAAATGACCAAGTGTGGAAAGTAGTCGAATGGGCTTCAAAATATGGTGACAAGGGTTCTTGAGGAGACGTGAGGCCTCGACGGTCAAATTGCATGTATTAGAACTTTTGAGTGAAAAATTTGTAACATGGAAGAGGGGATGATGTGGGAGTACAGAAGTGAATTTGTATATCATAGAAGTTGGAGTGTTGTTTGCAGGTCACAAAAAAATGGAAGTGCAAATTAGAGATCGCCTGTGTGGGAACCCGCAATTGAAAAAGTGCCTAGGTATGGAAAGGGGACGTGCTTGGTCAGAATCGAGATATAAAAGCATGAATAAAAATGTGAACCCGTGAATCCGCCAACCTGCGTAGCAAGACATTTTCATAAAAACGACTGAGTAACCAGAAAGAGAAAGTAAAGGAGAAAAATAAAGGGGAATTTGGTTAAGTATAGAATAGGGAAAAGAAGGGGATAAAAGAGTGGGAAAATAGAAAAGCGGAGGGAAATTTCCGTAAGCGAGAATTGGTCTCAAACAAGCCCTATTGTTTCAAAAGCATCATTTTCTAGTCTAGTATTTCATCCACTTACTTGTTTTCTATTGTTCTTGTACCATTAAAAAGGGTGTGAGCAAATGCTTTGTTGAAGATTTGTTTTTATTGCAACTTGTGGGAGTAATTGTGTTCTTGATACATTCTTCCATGACTTTGACATATTATCTTAAGTATTAAACTTCTTGCATGATGGGTTGTTAGCATTAAATCTTAATAATTGCATATCTAGCAACAACAATGACGATCTTGAATTTTAATATTTTGGTTGATTTCATAGTCCCATTTGACTTTAGCCACCATAGACCAATTTTCTTTTTCGCGAAGAATAAATTTGGTAATTTCATTAATAAAGTAAAAAGTTCTCAAAGAATAAAAAGTTTCCTTATGGAGTCAAGGAATCAAGGAAGCGAAATGGAAATAAGAAATCATTTGCTCAGTAAGGTTGAGATGAAAACGAAATTTCTAAGGCAGGGCCCCAACTGCCGCATCATGAATTAGTATTGCTATGTTCTATCTGTATTATGAATAAAATTGAATGTTGGTTTGAAATTGTCTGAAATTCATTTTTGTTTCCATAGAAACCTGATGGGATCGACACAATGCATTGTCATATAATTGTTCAATGCTCCATATTAGATCAAATTACTTGATCCAATACAATACTCAAGAACTATGAGACTATCGAACCATGCTTATGAGAAGAGGTGTTAAATCCAACAAAGAAGCAACAACCAAGATTCCAAGGATTTTTTTTTAATAGTAAATCGATAAAAAATACATACTGGGTAGTGTATATCTATCCATAGAAATTGGACTGAGTTCTTTGCACCGAAGCATTGAACATGTTTGTCATAAATACAGGTATAGGATCTACAAAAAAAAGAAAAAAAAAAGAAACATGCATACAATTTTGTGTTGTTCCTCTAGTGGGACAACATGCAGGAGTCATCGATATGCTCTTCAACATGCATGCAAAAATCATTACCATGATTTTCTAGGAATTCCTTGCAGTCTTCTCCTCGGAAGGTCAATGGTCACTATCACAATCTCAATATATTGTAGAATACATGAGGCAAAAAAGAAACAAGAGAGTGATTCTGCAGTGAAATAATTCTTTGGCTTGAAGTAGGTGAACAACATTCCTGCTCCTGACGTTGGAAACTTGGAGACATTGCAAGACACCACTGAATTGTACAAATAACATGGAAAAGGCCCCGACGAGAAGAGTTTCCAATCCATGACCACCACTGCCAAGAGCACGACATCCCACAACATCGCTCCAACGACCCACCCCAAAAAGAAAGCAACCAAGAATTTTTCAAATGAAGGAGGACATAAGAACCCATCCTCACGGTAAAATTGATAGTTCTCACAAGCTTCCCGTGAGGAAGAAGATGAAAAAAATTGTAGGGCAAGCGGAAGAGCCCGAAACTGAAAGTGAGGACACACCAAGAGACCACCTCCTCACAGTCGAAGACTTCAGGGACACAGCTTACATGAGCAATTCAAGAGGTCAAATTAATTCGTTCTAGACGGGAGGGGACCAAGAGACCCCCTCCTTACAGGAAAAGACTTCAAGGAAACAGGCTGCATGAGCAATTCCAGAGGCCCAAATTAGTCCATTATGGGTGGAAGGAGATGAGTAGTAGGAATATGCCTTGCACCAGTGGGAGTTATGGTACTCAACCCCTAATATGTTAATTTTATATCCAGAGAATAGGAGAGTGGCCCCACAATTGAATAATTGTTTTCCTTGAAATATATCTCTGGGAGCATCAAGAGACCATTTCCTTAAAATGAAAGAATTCTTCCCAGAAATGACTAATTTAGGCCTCTAGAATTCCTACTCTCGAGCTGCAAAGAAGCTATTGCGTTCAACATCGGTTTCTTTTCTGAAACCCCTTCCTTTGGTCTTATTAGGGCCGCCATCGTTGAGTCGGGAAGTGCCCCCCATTATGGTTGATTTCAATTTCGGCATGAGAGTGGGAACATCATTTGCATTACCATCATCCATTGTCAAGCCGGGAAGTGCCCCCCATTATGGTTTATTTCAATTTCGGCATGGGAGTGGGAACATCATCTGTATTACCATCATCCATCGTCGTATCATCGCCCATCAGATCATCTTCTTCTGGCTCGAAATCGATTGCATCAACCTCTGCGCCAGCCATCAATGCAAGAGAGCAGGTTGTCTGAGCAGGCAGGGTTGCCTTGTTATTATTTGGCTTGAAATATATCTCTCAGTGCACTAAGGGACCATCTCCTTTTTTTCTCCTGGGCAGAGGGAGATGAGTAGTAAGAATATGCCATGGAGCACTGGAACTTCTAGTCATCATGCCTGAAGGTGTTTACTGTATCTGGATAGAACTATTGTCGAACTGATGCCATAAGTTAAGGATAATGTATGTTTGCTCCAGATGATGTTTGAAATGAAAATTTGAAAGGGATAATATAACCCTCCACAAATCTTGGTTTACTACGTATCAATGGGAGATCTCCTCGAGCCTTTCGCTGATCAATGACAATCTCTATGGTTCATGTGTAATGAGTTGTTACCATTAAATCTTACTAATTGCATATTTAGAAAAACGTGCGAAGGTGGCGGTGATGGAGAAGAGTGATTAAGGATTAGAGATTTTGTGAAGCCACCAACTGGATGACGCGTGAAAGAGATTGTATGATGCTTGAAATGGACACTTGGAAATGATAACACAACCCTCCGCAGATCTTGGTTTAATTCATATTAGTGACAAATCTGCTCTAGCCTTTCAAACATTAATGACATTCTTAACGGTTCCTACATGATGAGCTATTAGCATTAAAGATTAATAATTGTATATCTAGAAAGAAGTGAGAAGATGGCTGAGATGGTGAAGAACGATTAAGCATTGCACATTTCGTCGACTCACCAACCCGCGAAAGAGATTCCAATAAATGGACAAGTATGGAAAGCGGTCGGTCGGGCTTCAAAATAGGGTCACAAGTTATACTCAGGAGACATGAGGGGTCGATGGTCAAATTGTATGTCTCCAAAATTTTGACTACAAAATGTGTAACACGGAATAGGGCATAATGATGGATTTCAACGGTCAATTTGTATATTGCAGAATTTCGGGTGATGTTCGTAGGTCTTGGAACAATGGAAGCGCAATGTTGAGCAAGCCTGGCCAGGAACCGGTGATGGAAATAGTGGCCAAGTATGCAATGGGGAAGAGGTTGGTGAGACTCGTGATATAAAAGCATGAGACATACTCAGAACAGGGCATATTGATGAGCTTGAAAACAAGGCCATAAGTTCTACTCAGGAGACATGAGGGCCCGATGGTCAAATTGTATGTATCCCAACTTTTGATTGCAAAATGTGTAACACGGAACAGGGGACAATGATGGACTTCGATGGGCAATTTGTATATTGCAGAACTTTGGGTGTTGTATATAAAAGCATGAGACATTAAAAAAAATGACTAAGTAACCAGAAAGGGAAAGTAAACGAGAAAAAGAAAGGGGAATTTGGTTGTCAATTTGTAGATTGGGGAAGTTCGGGTACTGTTTGGAGGAAACGAAACAATGGAAACGCAATGTTGAGCCCACCTACTCGGGAACTCGTTATCCAAAACGTTTGCTGAATATGGAACGAGGAAGCGGTCGATCGAACTCGTGATATAAAAGTATTAGTGGAAATTTGAACACATGAATCCGCCAACCTGCACACTTAGACATTTTTCGAAAAATGACTAACTAACCAGAAAGGGAAAGCAGAGGGAAAAAATAAAAGGGATGGCAATTGTTGGAAGCGGGAATTGGTGTAAGAAAGCCCCAATGATGGTCTTAACAATAACTATGAAGTGCATTAAACAAGTAAATAATCTCTTCAATCAAGGAATAGATAAAGCGAGCCATGCCTATAGTTTCCAGGATGTTTTTGCATAAGAGAAGCATCGAAAAGCCACAGGAAAATCAATTTTGGGATGTTTAAGTAAAATTATTGTACTGTCAACTTCACTGTAAGTATAACAACAACGAATTTGAATTTTAAGAAGAATTTGAATTTGAATTTTCTATGGTTGATATGATAGTTCCATTGGACTTCACATAGTATATATCCTTTGATTTCAAAATATTCTCGAAGATGAATTTTGCTAATTTCATCGATCAAGTAAACGTGCTAAAACGAGCCACATATTACATTTTCGTCAGAGAGCTTATATTAAAAGGCAAAGCAGGTTCTATATATTCTTTAAGATCATAGAAAAATCGCCAAGATCCTGAATGTATCATTAATTTTCCAGAACGAAGCATACAACCAAGAGCCAAGTATTTAAAGTCGAGGCAGAAGGCAATGCATGAACACAAAAGGCACCAAGTGAGATCCCACAAGGGTCCATAGAGAAGTATGCATCGACCTATGCATCAAACAATTTGATATAAAAAAAACACACGTGGCATTGGTTTTCTCTTACATGTGGTATATGTTCCCATGAGAAAATAACCGGGCCCATGAGATATGAACAAAATTTTTCCAAACACAATACAATACAAAACCAACAAAGATTCGACACTATTTCCTAGCTATAAACAAACCCCCAAATGGGAAACAAAAAACTTGTCGATTACTATTTTACCATGAAGCAATATCACTATGGACATTTTCTTCTGATAGTGCCATGTTCTATCAATACCAGTTTTAACACTTCCAAATTTCCAATATTATTGGAAATCCCTGTTGGTTCCACTCAGAGGAGCAAGCCATTTCAATGGTTCAAAGGATGGACCTGATTTATTCACAGTTGGATACTTTGTATGGGGTTTTTCCTCATGCTTCCCATTTCTAGATTGAAAAATCTTATGTGCTTCCTGTTTAATTTGCCATGGCACTGCAAAATTCTATTCATATCCTCATTGGGTGGCATGGATAGATACCCATGAGATTTTTTTGTTTCCTGCCAATGCTTGATATGTTTTTTTTTGTTGTTTTTTTTTCGTGTTTCAGCCAATATGCAGTATTTCATTGTCCTCATTTAAGGTAAATTTTCTATGGACCCGAAAGTTGTGCAACATGTAGACATTGTTTTCCTTTTTCTGTACATATAATTCATATGGAAATTATACTAACCCAGAAAGAACATCTTGTAACAGAGGCGGTCTAATTGTACAATGTATGATTGTGTTGCCCATTGTTTAGATGGAAGCATTGAGGAAATATCTATATATGTAAGGGAATTTTTTACTGCATCGTAGACAATCAATTGTACCATCATTTATGAAAGCAGAAGCAGAAGCAGGAGAGTTTCATTTGACACATACATGCTCGAAGGGGGTCGAGTATTCATTCGCTGCAACAAAAACACCCTCAACATGGGCATGCGAGCATAACAATTAATATATTGAACAATATAATATATAACTGCACAACAAAAAAAAATCTGCATAAAATTGGTGAATGCAATTTGTATGAGCAAAGCGAGGATGAAGTTGTATATGTATACACACAATAGTTGTCGAGCTAGTTAGTTTCTTGAGATCCTGTACTGTGTCTGTTCGTAATTCTATTACAAATGTTGCTTGGGTTGTGCGAAAGATCCTTATAATCTCTTTTATTTGTTATATTTTTGAAGAGAATAAGTGGAAATTTCCCTTTATACAATTGTTGTTCCATTGATGAAAACAAATTTGAATAGGTGTCGAACAATTGCAGCTACAACATGGAACAATGCAATAGTTGTGTAACATAAGCGAGATACATGGACATGTGAAAGTAAAGGACAAAACTAAATATGGAGAATGGTACCATTGCCTTGTCGTTGTCTGACTCTCCATCTTTTATATGGAGAATGTGTTGCAAGACAAGTTTTATCGCGAGTGTGACCGTTGCACCAATGGTTCCGATTGGGTAAATGTTGTTTCTCTGTGCAAGTTGGTTGATTGTTGTGTTCGGGACGAAACGATATTTTGAACAAATCGTGGGAATTTTTTCCTCAATACTTGTTTCGTTGAGCGATATAATCCGATCAAAATCACCACGGTCATATACTATTTTGGGAAATATATTAAAATTTGTAATGGTTATCCCATTACATGGCAATATCTTTTCTACATGTTTATGGACAAATTGTGTAGGAATAGTCAGTGTGACTATCATCAGGGCTTCGTTGCCTATCATGTTAGCATGGATAATGGATCTAGTTTTTTTTTCCTTGTCCAAGTAGGTGCTATAGATGATGATTTTCCCCCGACAAACACTTGTCCAGTTCGGCGGTTGTTCAAGCCCTCTATTGATATTATTTTGGGTGTTATAAGTTTAGAACTGGTGACATTTTTTGAACAAGAAAAGTAATGTGAATGGTAGTCTGCATTATTTTTTTGTTTTCTTTTTTCCTGGCATAAATGTACAAGTAGACGTACAACTTGGATGAAGTATGGAGACAGAGTTTTGCAACCAAACCTCTTATTCTATGGAACTTGCACTATGTTCAACATCTCACTTGTGCTCATTGATACTTCTTGTGAACTGCAAAGTATGTGTTGCAGGTGGCATCAACATGATTATCATGGCATAGATGAATAAATAGATTAGGATATTGTTTTGGTAAACATATGAGGAACACAATGTATGAATCTTTACCTTTGGCCTTGTTGGTCTGTTGATGTTTGTGATGATTGACTACTCATGGCCATGTCACTAGTCTAATTTTTTTTTATGCAAGCATGTGTAGATGAACATCAGAAGAACTGAATATGCGTATGCATTGTATATTGTCCATAATTGTTCTTAATTTCACATACAGGTTTGAAGGAGATGGAATATGAAATAGGGTGTCAAGGGATACTCAGGAAACATGAGTACCCGACGGTCAAATCGTATGCCTCATATTTTTTGAATGAAATAATGTGTAATAGGGAATAGGGCATGATGGGGGGGTACGATGACCAATTTGTATATCACAGAACATCCGAAGCTAGAACCACAATATTGAACCCACGATCGAAAAAGTGGCTAAGTATGGAATGAGGAAACCGTTGGTCGGAGTCGTGATATAGAAGCATGAGTATAAATGTGAACCCATGAGTCCACCAACCCGTGCACCTATACATTTTTAAAAGATGACTAAGCAAAGAAACCAGAAAGCGAAAGTAGAGGAGAAAAACAAAGGGGAATTCGGTTAAGTATAGAAGAGGGAAAAAAAAGGGGTAATAGAAAGTGGGAAAATAGAAATGGGGAGGGAAATGTTTGGAAGAGGGAAGTCTCAACAAAGGCCCATTATTTCCAAATCATCGTTTTCTAGTCCAATATTATATGCACCCACCCGTTTTGTGTGTTTGATTTACTATCACAGTTGGTATACCTTTTTGAAGATTGTACTTCAACCCCCTCTGTTGTGGCATATAAGAATCCATCTTCCTGTCCATCTAATCTGTTTCTTTCAATGTAGCAACGCCGAAAATACAGTGGACATGAAGGTAAGTTAGTATGTAGAAAGACATGTAAAAAAAAGAAATACAGTTCTATTTATTCCAATGTAGAAACAAAGAGAATACAATTCACATGAGGATAAGTTACTATGTAGAAATATACATAGTATCTACGTACAATAAATTAGGTGCAAAGAAATAGAACAAGTAGAACAAATATATAGACAATAAATGAAATACTAAACAATGGAATATGAAATAAGAGTAGAAGCATGCATCTCTGTATCTCTTCTTCTACATTTGCGACAAAGAGTCCATCATCTTCTCCAGTTATTCTATTTGTTTAAATGTAGCAATGCAGAAAAATACAATGGACATGAAGGTAAGTTGGTATGCATGAAGACATGTAAAAAAATAAACAGAGTTCGATTTATTTCAATGTAGCGGCACAAATAATACAAAGGACATGAAGATAAGTTATTATGTAGGAATATACGCAATATCTACATACAATAAATGATCCAGGGGATCAAATTTTCCTCAAAATTCAAAGTTCTTGGAATCCTTTCAAATCGAACGGGTGCGTAGGCCTCATCGTCACGAACCCAACACAACTTGTTTGGGTTCAAACAGACGTCAAATGAGTGAGATCTCACGTTCTGTTCAAATCATCAAACATGCAAAAAAAAATTTGTTGACTGTACAGTTCGTACGAATGATGATGTGGCAGGGACGTACGATGATGTGGTAGGGCCTTACGCTGATGTGGCAGGGATGATTTGGTGGACAGTTGGCATTTGGATGGTCGAATCATTTCTTGACACGTGGCATCTTGGTGGCGAATCGATTGGTGACACGTGGCCCAAGCAAGGGTCACCACATGTCACTTGGGCATTGGTTAAAATTTGTGTAGTTGGCAGGACTCGACCCCATGAACTTTGGGCAGGGGTAAAGCTTTGGGAAGGGCCGCCCAACCGATGCGCCACCCATGTGGTTCTTACCACTATACAGTTTCAATTGTATTTGAGTTTGATTTGTATTGTGGTTTGGGCGCGGACAGGGCTGGGGCTAAGCCCCAGCCCCCATTCATATACGTATAACATATGACTACCCGCGCGCATAATTTAAATAGAGTCAAAAACACATATGACCAGTGGTTCATACATTGCGCGGGAGTTTATTTACCAATGGTTTAATCCACATGCCAACACTTGCCGGTTTCTCATTTGATTGGAGTTTAGCCCTTTTCTATGCGCGGTCATATGGTAAGCCACATGCCCAATGGTTAGGTGGTTAGGGGCTCAGTTTCCTAACCGTCCTACAGTTTGCACGGTTTTCAGTTATGTGCCCGGTGCTAGGTTTTAGCACGAAAATGAGAGCGTGAGCTAGGTTGGACACACAGAGGTGCAATTTGGCGATCCAGAGACAACAAGTTTGAAGGGGAACTTCCAGGAAGCCTATCTTCTTTAATTTTTGGTTAAATTAGGTGCCAAAAAAGCCCAACTAGGAGTTTTTGGACGTTATGAAGCCATTGGAGCCATCTATTTGGCATTTTGAGCATTGTAAAACACATATTTTAGCACTTTGATCAAATAATATAAAAGATCCATTGGAAGCTGGACCAGGAGATGTAGCCCAAGAGAGGGGTGAAGTCCTTTATCATTTGTTGTGTTATGTGTTTACTGTTTACTGTTATTTGCTGCTTATTATCTGCATCTTGAATGTGTAATTTCTATAAAAATTTGTGTTTGCAAACTGATCCTTTTGCACAAGAACACTAAAATAAAACTTGCAAATATTTTCAAGAATACAAGCCTTTATCATTTTCAGATCAATAAATTAGGTGAACACATATACAAACAATAAATGAAATACAAAAAAATGGAATATGAAATAACAGTACAAGCATGCACCTTTGTATCTCCTCTTCTACATTTGCAGTAAAAAATACTTCATCTTCTCCAGTTATTCTATTTGTTTCAATGTGGGAATGAACAAAATACAATGAACATGAATGGAAGCTAGTATGTAGGGGAGAACAAGTAATATGTACATATAGTAAATGAGAATCAAAGGAATAGAATAAAAGATAGTTAGAAACGTGAACCTTTGCTTTTCTTGATCCATGGTTGTAATTATATAGAATTTTTCCTGTCCAAAATATATTACAAGCCATAAAATATTAAGAAATTGCATGGCCATATCTGAATAATTTTGGTTTTGTGCAACAAAGTATCCAGATATGCTTTGAGACATGGAAATATAATTTTGTAATATCTTTGATGTACATCTCATATTTCAAGTACAAGACAAATTGTATCGTGGTCAAACTAGTCTGTGTACAAGATAAAGAGGTTGTATTTTGATATGGGCATATTTCACCATATATGGTTAATAAGTGCGTTTTGCACATGTTTTATCTTAACAAAAAGAAAGCGGACATTGTAATTGCACATGTAGTTGTCCAATTATTTGTTATGCCACTATTTTGTAGCATGTCAACACTGAAGTATCCTAGAATGATAATGGTTTCATCCAAATGTAAATAGTGTGATGCATTTGAGAACACATTCATTATGTTAGCAATGTTGCACAAGAAGCAACATAGAAACTGAATATTGCAATTTGCAATCCATGGAACACCACTCTTGCTAGCACCATCTCATTATATTTTTATTCTATAAGATCATTTTGCAAAGGCATGTAGGTATGGTTCAGAGCTAGGAGAAAAAAATGGAGCAAAATTTAAGAGCAGGATAGGCGTTAGATCTCGACTTCGCCCCACACAACAAATGACAGAACCCCAGATCCACTTGCAGGTGCAGGACCTGAACACCGCAAAGTGAAAAAAAAACAGCTCCAACTGTCGGCGCAAGACCCCAACCTTGCAAAGATGAAGCAAACAAAAGAAAACAACAAGCAACAAACCAACAGGGAAGCACGAACAAGCCCAACTGCAGTCGCAAGACCTCAAACTCGCAAAGCTAAACCAAACAACAAAAAGAAACAACTGACGAACCAACGAACCATCGAACAACCAACAACCATTGAACCAGTAAAAAACATATGTATCTCCAATGATTACCAAATTTCATCCCACGAACAGAAGAAACCCCAAACATATGACAACCATGCGAGTAGAAATAATTAAACATTCTTGCTTGCAAACTACAAAAAATAAATAGCAAAGAACAAATACAAATGAAATTATGGCATCGAAACTTACTCCGCAATGATGAACGACAGAAGTGCAGGTCAAATTGTGGGTGCAGGACTTGGACCCTGCAAAGTAAAAAAAAACATCTCCAACTACGGATTCAGGACCCCAACCCTACAAAGTTGAAGCAAACAAAAGAAAGGAACAAGCACCAACAGGTCCAACCACAGGTGCAGGTCCTCAACCTTGCAAAGTTGAACCAAACAACAACAAGCAACAACCGATGAACCAACGAATAAGAAACACCCACCAAACCAGTAAACAATGTATGTATCTTCAACGATGACCAAATTGCATTCCAAGCATAGAAGAAGTATGAAACATACAATGGCTATGAAACTGGCGGTGGACAACAATATTGTCCAAATTCACTACAACATTGTATGGAAAAATTCGAGGAAAAATGTACTATGAGAAGCCTATTTAGGTAAACATTTAAGGTTTTCAGGCTGTTTAAGGGCCTCGCGGTATGCCAACATTTAAGCTGTCAGGTCTGTTTAAGGACCTCGTGCTATGTAAACATTTAAGCTATCAGGCCTATTCAAGTACCTCAAAAAGAGTGTTAATTCTCTAAACCTTCGGTATGTAAACATTTCAATACACATAGAAATAATAAAAACATTAAAAAACAACAGCGATGCTCAGAACTTTCGGTATGTAAACATTTAAGTAAAAATGTAATAAAAATTAAAAAAGAGCATCTAAGCTAAAAATTTTAGATATTTAAACATTTACAACATTGGGATCAACGAAGCTAGCAATAATACCTCCAATATATTCGCCAATGAGACGATGACATATAAGGTTTTTTTTTATTATATAAAAAATAATGTTTTTACTTCTATAGTTCGAACAATACAGATGATGAAAAATTTTATAGTCAAAGGACATATTGATATGAAGTCAACGAATTATCGATCGCTATAGTCCCTCTATGTCTTTGATAGGGACTAATAATATATTATTGAAAAGTGTTTCTTTATAAGATATTTTATCACTTTTATATTTCACCTAAATCATATCTTCTTTGAATCATTCATATACACTCAAATTGTCACTTAGAAAAAAGATATTCTTTATAATCACAATGACTTTTGAACAAGTTAGAAACTCCAAAACCAACTCAAATGGATTCATTTAGAATTCATGAAATATCACTCCAAGTTATAGGTAATTGCATTGGTGAATTTGTAAGAAAAATTACCCACAAATCCATCTAGTAGAGTTATGCACACATCTACATGAAGGTTGATTTTGAAATAGGGTTTCCTACAACAATACAATTAAGGGTGCTTGCACCAAGATGATGGTTGAAAAAGTAGAAATGGGATGCCCATGAATGTACTCACATAATAACATGCTCATATTCTAAAAAACGCGCTTGTGGTCTTCAGCTTCCATCTTTAGCATTCCCCAAACCGCCACCAAGGCTACCACATAAATGCCATGTTGGATTTCTCAAGAATGCGCACATGTTCATTAGAATGTGCACACACTCTAGGAACACACACATGTTCTTGTGGGTAAGATTTTTATATAGGTCATGGCCGGTCCATTTCACCAACAGACCATGCCACATGCTTTGAGGGTTATTTAGCAAATTGAAGTAAGCTTGATAAATCACTACCAAACTCTACTAACATGGTCATGAATTGATTAAAGTTAAATATTTTGATTGAATTTCAATGTTTTTTTATTTCATAATTTGTTTAAATGATAAAAAATTAATAAAAAAATGGATTTTTCTTTATTAAATTGAAATACACTTAATTAATATGGATCCTGGATAAAACCCAAACCCAACATCACCACATGAAGACACACTAAATCCCCACCCACAACCATAAAAAACAAACATGGAAATTGATGTAGGGTTGAGGTCTTCTAGAACCCTTGTACAAGACTTACAAAATACTAGGTATCCCTCAAAATTGTCACTAGCCACATCCCTAGACACCATTGTATCTTCTATTGCAAATTCCCAAGGCCAATTAACACACATTTCTGATTACAGGGCCATAATGTATGAATATTATAAGACGAGTCTATATAAAAACTAAGTTAGAGACCTCAACATTTGAAAAAAAGACCAGATGACATTGTTTATTGACTTGAGAACTAGACTACAACCACTCATCACAAATAGAATCATTTGTATGGTATGGTACACCTACCAACCATTTTTAGACAATTAGATGGATAGGTGGTTTATGGTATTTGAAAAACCTCCATGCAATAATAGGGAGGTGCCTCAAAATTTCTTTAAAAAATTATGGGCATAGTTTATTTTAAATTAGCATGTCAACTACTTTGACATTGGTGAATTATAGGGGGTGGTTCGTGGGTCCATGCACGATAAATAAAATGATAGGAATTCCCCATTGTTAGGTCCTTATCCTCCTAGGCAGAGGCCTAATCCCCCTGCCCAACATCTTCTCATAGAAGAAAGTATCAACAAACCTAGGCATCCAGGTCCACCTTGACCCATAGCCTGGTGTAGCACAACACATTTATAGAATTATCCCACCAGAAGCGACCTTTAGATGATGTTGGGAAAGAGGTTGGTCCTTCAAACCCTACAACAAAATTTGTCAAAGAGAGAGCACACGAATAAACTAGACATTCCCATCCTAGTTTATGTGACCCTCACATATTGATGTGGATTTAGGAGTAGAACGAAATGATTAACATAATGAATACAATAAACATAGAGATATGAAGAATAACACACACACACACACACACACACACACACACACACACACACACACACACACACACACACATATATATTGAACAATATCCTCTATTGAATAATGAAATAGGTTGAAACTGTAAAACTGCATAATTGAAACACTTGCTCGAATGGTGGTAGCTATCTCTGAGAAGAGATGTGGCTGCTACGTGCATCCATTTGAGAAGAATCCATTCCAATGAAAATATACAAGCCTTTTGGATATTACTCATGAATGCTAAAACCCTAGACATCCAAAAACCTAACCCTAGGAGGTGAAACGTCAAAATTCATGTGGGCCCTTATGGGTAAGTTGGTACCTCAACTTCCCGGGGTCGTAACTTTTTCATATGACCTCCGTTTTAGGCATGTGATAGCCCATTGTAAAGGTATTTATGAGAAATACACATTCTGTCATCTAAATCTAACTCCACATATAGTTTGATTGTGGTGAGCCAAAAATACACTATTTAGGCCTCCAAAATGGCCTTGGAAGTACAACAAGATGCACTGACATGAAAAAATACAAAATAAACCACTTGGATTAGGTGAGAGGTGACCAATATCCAGTTGGAAGATGTGTAGGGATTCAGACAACCCCAGAAGTGTAGAACCACAATTACAAAGAAGTACAGAAGAATGTGTTGAACTAAAAATGGACAAGAGGAGCCAGTTGGAATAGGGGGGTCGCCACCAATAGCCAACTGGATCACATATACTCAAATTGTGAACATAATTTTTATAAGCCATTAAAATCCACTAAACATAATGAAATTGGTGTAACATTTTTTCCCACATGCGTCTTCCTATAATTTTTTTCAAATATAGATAGGATAGGAAATTCTCTTTTTTTTTTTTTCCCAAAGACCAATAGGAGAGGATAAGATAGCACAATGATGACCTTCTTGATAAGTCGATGATGAGGTGTGATATCTCAGGTCACCTTCAAAAAATGTTTTTGATGTGTGATATCTTATGTCACGTGCATGTGCCTAATGTGATGCTAAATTTGTGACCTTTGAAGCCTTTCTATAATAATTGGCAATAATATTTGGTAATGTGAGAAGAGAATCATTTTGATTCAACCATAATGGTAATTTTTTTATTTATTTAAATCATTTTGAAGGTTTTCATTAAATTATAAATACATCATATTTATTGTTAAAATGATATTTAATTTTTAATTGAATTATGAATACATCATATTTCATATTTTATTGTTTATCCATTTCTAATTGAATTATCAATACATCATATTTCATATTATATTGTTTATCCATTACATATATTATCTTGACTATTTAAATTATAAATAAATCACATTTTATTATTGTTTCTCCGGACTTCTCTGACGTTTTCAGAAACTATTTTTGGCTTCTTCAAAGGGTTGAGCATTTGGACATCTGAAATGAGGTGAGTCACTTTTTACTTTGATTCAATTTTAATTTTACGTAAAGAAATTTAAATATTTTTTATTTATTTTTTTATTTTAAGTTTCAGCAGTAAAAGTTGATTTGAGAGATAAAGTCAATCCATAATAATAATTGTTACATCTTTTTTCTCTTTACTTCAATGTGAGCACTCCACCACCTATTCTAAAAACTCATCTTAACAAGGGGAGGCCCCCCAAAATCACCCTAGATATCCTTTATGATTATATGGAATCAGTAGAAAAAAGAAGAGAAGAGAGTGATGCCAAAATCCAAATAGAGTTAGAAACATTAGAAAAAAGGAGTGAAGAAAGAGACGTAAAACTCCAAATAGAGCTAGAGGCAAAGATTGATAAAAAAATTAAAGATACCATTCAAACTCAAATAGAGGATAGATTCTTAGGGTTCAAGAGTGAATTGTAGACAATGAAGGATAGAATTCAAGAAATGGAAAAACATAAACAATCAACCCAAGAAGGAGGGGTTGAATAAAATCACAACTTGAGAGATAGGATTAAAGAGCTAGAAGAAAAACTAACCAACAATTTGACCCTCAATAATATGGAAAACAAATTGGATATCAAACCCATCAAAGAGAAAATGAATAAGCTAATCGAATTGGACCATGAGCGTAACAAAAGATCCTTGAACCTCATATTTTTTGGTATAAAAGAACAACAAGAGGAGGATACACTAGCAATAGTAAAAGAAGAATTAAAAAATAATTACAAATTGATACAACTTACCTCATAGAAGCAAAGAGGCTAGGAAAAATAATTGATCACAAAGATAGGTTGACTCGTGTCAAAGTAAGTTGTAATGACCATAAATATAACATACTTAGTAAATATCCAATCTTAAAAGGGTCAAGAATATTTATAAATGAAGACCTCATTCCCGAAGACCAAGCTGAATTAAGGAAGGAAGTTCAAAAGGTAAAAGAAGCCAGGAAAGAAGGAAAATGGGCAATAATTAGAA
>SNQJ01S0013004.1:126946-170369 GCA_010110895.2 Picea sitchensis
ATCTACAAATTTAAGATGACCCAGAAGCTAAAATTTTTACCAAAGATACACTACTAATTTATGTAAATTGCCTCTAGATTTCAGGGTCTGAAACGTTACAGAAATTTTTTTATAGTGAAAATTCCACAATGATGCATTTCAGGATGATTCCAGAACCCTATCTTGTACAGGCTGTATCTCCGAAAGTAAAAGGCCTCAGGAGCTGAATTTTGAACCCAACGTACCTTGATCCATATTATAAATATACTCCAAGCCGTTCATTCTGAAACGTTGTAGAAAAAAAGTTATAGATAAAATTCTACGGTGTCTCAGATGTAGCAGCGAAACCCCAAGACCTTGAGCTCTGATACCATATGTTAAGAACCAAACATCAATATAACATAGAAAAACCTCAGGAAAAGTACTCAACGCCTTGAAAAAGAGATAATTTTAGATAATAAGCCTCTTCGAGGGGGCAACCTCCTTTTACCCCACTTAAATGTTCAAGTACAAGATGATTCAAAATGAAAATGTCTCGTTGGTATATATAGGAGACTAGGAGGCATAATTGCAACTAATGGCCTAAAACCGACATAAATAAAATAACATTACTAATATAAATTACAACTAATGGCCTAAAACCAACATAAATAAAATAACATTACTAATCTAATATGCCCCAATTAAGGGGTAATGAGCCAATATTAGGGCTTAACAACATGTGTAGATGAACATCAGAAGGACTAAATACGTGTATGCATTGTATATTGTCCATAATTGTTCTTAATTTCACATACAGGTTCGAAGGAGATGGAATATGAAATAGGGTTTCAAGGGATACTCAGGAAACATGAGGACCCGACGGTCAAATTGTATGCCTCAGATTTTTTGATTGAAAAAATGTGTAATAGGGAATAAGGCATGATGGGGGGGTATGACGACCAATCTGTATATCATAGAACATTTGAAGCTAGAGCCACAATATTGAACCCGCGATTGAAAAAGCGGCTAAGTATGGAATGAGGAAACCATTGGTCGGAGTCGTGATATAGAAGCATGAGTATCAATGTGAACCCATGAGTCTGCCAGCGTGCACACCTAGACATTTTTGAAAAGATGACTAAGAAAAGCAACCAGAAAACAAAAGTAGAGGAGAAAAACAAAGGGGAATTCGGTTAAGTATAGAAGAGGGGAAAAAAAGGGATAATAGAAAGTGGGAAAATAGAAATGGGGAGGGCAATGTTTGGAAGAGGGAAGTCTCAACAAAGGCCCATTGTTTCCAAATCTTCATTTTCTAGTCCAATATTATATGCACCCACCCGTTTTGTGTGTTTGATTTACTATCACAGTTGGTATACCTTTTCGAAGATTGTACTTCAACCCCCTCTGTTGTGGCATATAAGAATTCATCTTCCTGTCCAACTAATCTGTTTCTTTCAATGTATCAATGCCGAAAATACAGTGGACATGAAGGTAAGTTAGTATGTAGAAAGACATGTAAAAAAAAGAAATACAGTTCTATTTATTCCAGTGTAGTAGCAAAGAGAATACAATTCACATGAGGATAAGTTACTATGTAGAAATATACGTAGTATCTACGTACAATAAATTAGGTGCAAAGCAATAGAACAAGTAGAACAAATATACAAACAATAAATGAAATACTAAACAATGGAATATGAAATAAGAGTAGAAGCATGCACCTCTGTATCTATTCTACTACATTTGTGGCAAAGAGTCCATCATCTTCTCCAATTATTCTGTTTGTTTAAATGTAGCAATGCAGAAAAATACAATGGACATGAAGGTAAGTTGGTATGCAGGAAGACATGTAAAAAAATAAATAGAGTTTGATTTATTTCAATGCGGCAGCACAAAGAATACAAAGGACATGAAGATAAGTTATTATGTAGGAATATACGCAATATCTACATACAATAAATTAGGTGAACACATATACAAACAATAAATGAAATACAAAACAATGGAATATGAAATAACAGTACAAGCATGCACCTTTGTATCTCCTCTTCTACATTTGCGGTAAAAAATACTTTGTCTTCTCCAGTTATTCTATTTGTTTCAATGTGGGAGTGAACAAAATACAATGAACATGAATGGAAGCTGGTATGCAGGGGATAACAAGTAATATGTACATACAGTAAATGAGAATAAAAGGAATAGAATAAAAGATAGTTAGAAACATGAACCTTTGCTTTTCTTGATCCATGGTTGTAATTACATAGAATTTTTCCTGTCCAAAATATATTACAAGCCATAAAATATTAAGAAATTGCATGGCCATAGCTGAATGATTTTAGTTTTGTGCAACAAAGTATCCATATATGCTTTGAGACATGGAAATATAATTTTGCAATATCTTTGATGTACATCTCATATTTCAAGTACAAGACAAATTGTATCATGGTCAGACTGGTCTGTGTACAAGATAAAGAGGTTGTATTTTGATATGGGCATATTTCACCATATATGGTTAATAAGTGCGTTTTGCACATGTTTTATCTTAACAAAAAGAAAGCGAACATTGTAATTGCACATGTAGTTGTCCAATTATTTGTTATGCCACTATTTTGTAGCATGTCAACATTGAAGTATCCTAGAATGATAATGGTTTCATCCAAATGTAAATAGTGTGATGCATTTGAGAACACATTCATTATGTTAGCAATGTTGCACAAGAAGCAACATAGAAACTGAATATTGCAATTTACAATCCACGGAACACCACTCTTACTAGCACCATCTCATTACATTTTTATTCTATAAGAACATTTTGCAAAGGCATGTAGGTATGGTTCAGAGCTAGGAGAAAAAATTGGAGCAAAATTTAAGAGAAGGATAGGTGTTAGATCTCGACTTCGCCCCACATGACAAACGACAGAACCCCAGGTCCACTTGCGGGTACAGGACCTGAACATCGCAAAGTGAAAAAAAAAAGCAGCTCCAACTGCTGGTGCAAGACCCCAACCTTGCAAAGATGAAACAAACAAAAGAAAACAATAAGAAACAAACCAACGAGGAAGCACGAACAAGCCCAACTGTAGTTGCAAGACCTCAAACTCGCAAAGTTGAACCAAACAACAACAAGCAACAATTGACGAACCAACGAACCATCGAACAAGCAACAACCACTGAACCAGTAAACAACATATGTATCTCCAATGATTACCAAATTTCATCCCAAGCACAGAAGAAACCCCAAACATATGACAACCATGCGAGTAGAAATAATTAAACATTCTTTCTTGAAAACTACAAAAAATAAATAGCAAAGAACAAATACAAATGAAATTATGTCATCGAAACTTACTCCGCAATGATGAACGATAGAAGTGCAGGTCGAATTGTGGGTGCAGGACCTAGACCCTGCAAAGTAAAAAAAAACATCTCCAACTACGGATGCAGGACCCCAACCCTACAAAGTTGAAGCAAACAAAAGAAAGGAACAAGCACCAATAGGTCCAACCGCAGGTGCAGGTCCTCAACCTTGCAAGGTTGAAGCAAACAACAACAGGCAACAACTGACGAACCAACGAACAAGAAGCACCCACCGAACTAGTAAACAATGTATGTTTCTTCAATGATGACCAAATTGCATTCCAAGCATAGAAGAAGTATGAAACATACAATCGCTATGAAACTGGCGGTGGACAACAATATTGTCCAAATTCACTACAACATTGTATGGAAAAATTCGAGGAAAAATGTACTATGAGAAGCCTATTTAGGTAAACATTTAAGGCTGTCAGGCTGTTTAAGGGCCTCATGGTATGCAAATATTTAAGCTGTCAAGTCTGTTTAAGGACCTCACACTATGTAAACATTTAAGCTATCAGGCCTATTCAAGTACCTCAAAAAGAGTGTCAATTCTCTAAACCTTCAGTATGTAAACATTTCAATACACATAGAAATAATAAAAACATTAAAAAACAACGTCGATGCTCAGAACTTTCGGTATGTAAACATTTCAGTAAAAATGTAATAAAAATTAAAAAAGAGCGTCTAAGCTAAAAACTCTGGATATCTAAACGTTTACAACATTGGGATCAACGAAGCTAGCAATAAGACCTCCAATATATTATCCAATGAGACAATGACATATAAGGTTTTTTTTTATTATATAAAAAATAATGTTTTTACTTCTATAGTTCGAACAATACAGATGATGCAAAAATTTATAGTCAAAGGACATATTAATATGAAGTCAACGAATTATCGATCGCTATAGTCCCTCTACGCCTTCGACAGGGACTAATAATATATTATTGAAAAGTGATTATTTATAAGATATTTTATCACTTTTATATTTCACCTAAATCATATCTTCTTTGAATCATTCATATACACTCAAATTGTCACTTAGAAAAAAAGATTCTTTATAATCACAATGAATTTTGAACAAGTTAGACACTCCAAAACCAACTCAAATAGATTCATTGAGAATTCATGAAATATCACTCCAAGTTATAGGTAATTGCATTGGTGAATTTGTAAGAAAAATTACCCACAAATCCATCTAGTAGACTTACGCACACATCTACATGAAGGTTGATTTTGAAATAGGTTTTCCTACAACAATACAATTAAGGGCGCTTGCACCAAGATGATGGTTGAAAAAGTAGAAATGGGATGCTCGTGAACGTATTCACATAATAACATGCTCATGTTCTAAAAAACATGCTTGTGGTCTTCAAATTCCATCTTTAGCATTTCCCAAACCGCCACCAAGGCTACCACATAAATGCCATGTTGGCTTTCTTAGGAATGCGCACATGTTCATTAGAATGTGCACACACTCTAGGAACACACACATGTTCTTGTGGGTAAGATTTTTATATAGGTCGTGGCTAGTCCATTTCACCAACAGACCATGCCACATGTTTTGAGGGTTATTTAGCAAATTGAGGTGAGCTTGATAAATCACTACCAAACTCTACTAACATGGTCATGAATTGATTAAAGTTAAATATTTTGATTGAATTTCAATGTTTTTTTATTTCATAATTTGTTTAAATGATAAAAAATTAATAAAAAAATGGATTTTTCTTTATTAAATTGCAATACACTTAATTAATATGGATCCTGGAGAAAACCCAAACCCAACATCACCACATGAAGACACACCAAACCCCCACCCACAACCATAAAAAACAAACATGGAAATTGATGTAGGGTTGAGGTCTCCTAGAACCCTTGTACAAGACTTACAAAATACTAGGTATCCCTCATAATTGTCACTATCCACATCCCTAGACACCATTGTATATTCTATTGCAAATGCCCAAGGCCAATTAACACACATTTCTGATTACAGGGCCAGAATGTATGAATATTATAAGATGAGTCTAGATAAAAACTAAGTTAGAGACCTCAACATTTGAAAAAAAGACCAGATGACATTGTTTATTGACTTGAGAACTAGATTAGAACCACTTGTCACAAATAGAGTCATTTGTATGGTATGGTACACCTACCAACCGTTTTTAGACAATTAGATGGATAGGTGGTTTATGGTATTTGAAAAACCTCCATGCAATAATAGGGAGGTGCCTCAATATTTCCTTAAACAATTATGGGCATAGTTTATTTTAAATTAGCATGTCAACTACTTTGACATTGGTGAATTATAGGGGGTGGTTCGTGGGTCCACGCATGATAAATAAAATAATAGGAATGCCCCATTGTTAGGTCCTTATCCTCCTAGGCAGAGGCCTAATCCCCCTACCCAACATCTTCTCATAGAAGAAAGTATCAACAAACCTAGGCATCTAGGTCCACCTTGACCCATAACTTGGTGTAGCACAACACATTTATAGCATTATCCCACCAGAAGCGACCTTTAGATGATGTTGGGAAAGAGGTTGGTCCTTCAAACACTACAACAAAATTTGATAAAGAGAGACTAGACATTCCCATCCTAGTTTATGTGACCCTCACATATTGATCTGGATTTAGGAGCAGAATGAAATGATTAACATAATGAATAAAATAAACATGGATATATGAAGAATAACACAGATATATATTGAACAATATCTTCTATTGAATAATGAAATAGGTTGAAACTGTAAAACTGCATAATTGAAACACTTGCTTGAATAGTGGTAGCTATCTCTGAGAAGAGATGTGGCTGCTACGCACATCCGTTTGAGAAGAATCCATTCCAATGAGAATCTAGAAGCCTTTTGGATATTACTCATGAATGATAAAACCCTAGACATCCAAAAACCTAACCCTAGGAGGTGAAACGTCAAAATTCATGTGGGCCCCTATGGGTAAGTTGGTACCTCAACTTCCCGGGGTTGTAACTTTTTCATACGACCTTAGTTTTAGGCACAAGATAGCCCGTTGTAAAGGTATTTATGAGAAATACACATTTTGTCGTCAAAATCTGACTCCGCATATAGTTTGATTGTGGCAAGCCAAAAAAACACTGTTTAGGCCTCCTAAATGGCCCTGGAAGTACAACAAGATGCACTGACATGAAAACATACAAAATAAACCAGTTGCATTAGGTGAGAGGCCACCAATATCCACTTGGAAGATGTGTAGGAATTCAAACAACCCCATAAGTGTAGAACCACAATTACAAAGAAGTACAAAAGAACGTGTAGAACTAAAAATGGACAAGAGGAGCCAGTTGGAATAAGGGGGTGGCCACCAATTGCCAATTGGATCACATATACTCAAATTGTGAACATAATTGTTATAAGCCATTAAAATCCACTAAACATAGATGAAAGTGGCGTAACATTTTTTCCCACATGCGTCTTCCTACAATTTTTTTCAAATCTAGATAGGATAGGAAATTCTCTCTCTCTTTTTTTTTTTTTCAAAGGCCAATAGGAGAGGATAAGATAACACAATGATGACATTCTTGATAATTCAATGATGAGGTGTGATATCTCAGGTCACCTTCAAAAAATGTTGTTGATGTGTGATATCTTATGTCACTTGCATGTGCCTAATGTGATACTAAATTTGTGACCTTTGGAACCTTTCTATAATAATTGGCAATAATATTTGGTAATGTGAGAAGAGATTCATTTTGATTCAACCATAATGGTAATTTTTTCTTTTTATTTAAATCATTTTGAAGGTTTTCATTAAATTATAAATACATCATATTTATTATTAAAATGATATTTAATTTTTAATTGAATTATGAATACATCATATTTCATATTTTATTGTTTATCCGTTTTTAATTGAATTATCAATACATCATATTTCATATTATATTGTTTATCCTTACATATCTTATCTTGACTATTTCAATTATAAATAAATCACATTTTATTGTTGTTTCTCCAGACTTCTCTGACGTTTTCAGAAATTATTTTTGGCTTCTTCAAAGGGTTGAGCATTTGGACATCTGAAATGAGGTGAGTCACTTTTTACTTTGATTCAATTTTAATTTTACGTAAAGAGATTTAAATATATTTTTTTTATTTTTTTATTTTAAGTTTCAGAAGTAAAAGTTGATTTGAGAGATAAAGTCAATCCATAATAGCAATTGTTACATCTCTTTTCTCTTCTTTTCAATATGAGCACTCAACCACCTCTTCCAAAAACTCAGCCTAACAAGGGGAGCCCCCCCAAAATCACCCTAGAGATCCTTTACGATTATATGGAATCAGTATAAAAAAGAAGAGAAGAGAGAGATGCCAAAATCCAAATAGAGTTAGAAACATTAGAAAAAAGGAGTGAAGAAAGAGACGTAAAACTCCAAATAGAGCTAGAGGCGAAGATTGATAAAAAAATTAAAGATACCATTCAAATTCAAATAGAGGATAGATTCTTAGGGTTCAAGAGTGAATTGCAGACAATGAAGGATAGAATTCAAGAAATGGAGAAACATAAACAATCAACCCAAGAAAAAAAGGTTGAATAAAATCACAACTTGAGAGATAGGGTTAAAGAGCTAGAAGAAAAACTAACCAACAGTTTGACCCTCAGTAATATGGAAAACAAATTGGATATCAAACCCATCAAAGAGGAAATGAATAAGCTAATTGAATTGGACCATGAGCGTAACAAAAGATCCTTGAACCTCATAATTTTTGGTATAAAAGAACAACAAGAGGAGGATACACTAGCAATAGTAAAAGAAGAATTAAAAAATAATTCACAAATTGATACAACTTACCTCCTTGACTAGGAAAATAATTGATCACAAATATAGGTTGATTAGTGTCAAAGTAAGTTGTAATGACCATAAATATAACATACTTAGTAAATATCAGAGCTTAAAAAGGTCAGGAATATTTACTAAATGAGACCCTCATTCCGAAGACCCAATTTGAATTAAGAGAGGAAGTTCAAAAGGTAAAAGAAAACAGGAAAAGAAGGAAAATGGGCAATAATTAGAAATGAAAAAATATTGTTAGGGATAGAGACCAGGAAGGATAATAATAAATAGATTTTGGGACACTTGGGATGCCTTTTTGGAATTGTCATTGGCTTTCCATGGTGCAAAGGTCTTATGATAAGTTGGATCCCAAGCGATATTGATATTATCATCCTAACTAAAAAAACTTAGGGAGCATGAGTGAGCTAAGATTTCTACCTAATATCAAAGGATTTGTTCTGTGGTCAACATGGAACAAAAATCCCACTGTAGAGGGATATGAGGCATAGATTGTTATATCAGAAAAAGCATTTCTCCTCACATTCAACTTCGTAATATTGACCCTCTTAATCAATACATTTTGGATAGAAATTTTTCAGACACCAATGCTAGAAGATGTATATAGAAATTTTTTTATTTTTTGCACTATTAATTCTACTTTTTATAGAAAAATAATCTAGATAAAAATTGTCCCTATAATAATTTTAGAACAAGATATTTATAATTTGAAAATGAAATTAATATCCTCTACGCTGGGAGGCTTTAATACATGGCCCGCAACTAAACAAACTACTCTTTTAAGTGATGACTCAACCATAATCCTTTAGCGGCTAGATGAGGACCTTGTTTTATCTTATATCTACAAAAGAAGCTCTGAAGCCTAATTGAGAATTTGTTTTAGGTACTAAAGTTGGTCAAGCTCTGCAGTTCTCGAGACCTAATAATTTGCAGTGGAGTAATGAAGTGGCCAAATTTCAACCAAATGACTTGTGTTCATGGGCTAGGTGGTAGTATTGTAGATTATGTGACATCTTATCCCTAGTTTTCAACCAACTAGAAACTTTTGACCTTTTAAATAACCATGAGGCATTTCGATCATGAATGCTAGCCCTGAACTCTAAAATTTTCCATGCATAAGAGTGTCATTGAAGAGAATTACGATAATCAAAGGAATTTCTTTGACAAAAGAGTAAAGTTGGCCCATTTCTTAAAGGATTTAAATAGTAAATTAAGCCTCTAACTATAGGGACAACATTGAAGAACTCTATCACAATTTTACAACTACCCTTTTCCCTTCTATTAACAAGTTCTCTTTCGAGGTGTCCTATAAAAAATAATAGAACAACCAACCTTGGTATGATAAAGAATGCTATTAAAATTTCTAGGAAATCCATTAGGGATGCTTCTAATGGAGCCCTTAAAACTCGATAAGATAAATATGTACAAATCCTAATTAAAAGGAAAAAAGATATATATCAATAAAGAAAAGAAACTTTCACAGCTTCCATACAAGTTGGATCCTAAGAGTTAAGACAAATTCTAAATGCAATACTAAAGAAATAATAGAGTTACTTATATGATTGGAATTCCTACCTTGAAAGTCTTTGTGATTTACCTAATGCCATGGACACCATTCCTATTGTCCCTACAAAGGAAAGAAGTTTTTCTTTAGATGACATAGAGTTTGGGGTTAAGTGTCATAGATGGGAGAGAAGCTAAGGACATTGAAGACTACCAAGATGAAAATTTTACACAAAATGGGAGGCCAATGCCATCCCTCACATACCACCGGAAATGCTAAATTTAGCAGTCAGGCATGGATTCCCTAAACCCTGGATGCAAAGCCTCATTGTTCCTATTTTTAAAATGGGGATAGAAACATTTCCTTCAATTATGGGACCATTATGATTTAGTAATTTTTAGCCAAGCTTTGTAGATGTTTGGAAAAGAAGATTAGCATTTGGATGAAAGTCCACGGTAAAAGAGATGAGCCGGGGCCAAAGTTGGGGAGATATCCATTCAAAGGCTGTGGACCATCTTGACCCCACCTTTAAGGATCATTCACTGGAGAGGAGTTCCTTAATGCAAAACCAATATTTTTTGTTGTTTTGTTGACTTTTAGAAAATCTTTTATTTTGGACTATAGGAAAACCTTTGGAATAGGTTGGAAGAGATAAAAAAGTGCCTCGAGTTGAGGGATCTTTGCAATAAGGATGTATGAAGCGTTATTTCTAAGGTTTAAAAACAACGAGGGGCTGTCAAAGAAGTTAACCCGCGATGTCGAGGAGTCAAACAAGGTTGTCCCTTGTCCCCTACCCTTTTGTATATAAATTGATAAGTTAGAGAATGCTTGGAAAAAGCTTGAGGTTGACCAATGAAACCCCTAATCTCACTGGTATAACCATCAATATTCTTATTTATGCTAGTGATATGGACATTCTTATGGAAATGAGTCCCATGATCTGAAAACCAACTGAATCCTCAGGGATTTTGCTCCAATATGGGTATGGCTAATTAATAATGATAAGACTAAGGTCATGATTAATTAATCACTTAATCCCCTTATGATACTTTTGTATATGACAAAACAACTTGGAGGAAGTGACTTCATACAAATATCTTGGAATTGATATTAGTCACAAGCTCAATTGGAATTATAGCATTGAAAGAGTTATTGGGATGGAAATCTTAGTAGAGCTTGAAACAATTGTAAATCCGGTGATCTTTGGAGTTGGGATAAGAAGAAACTCCTATTTGAGACTCTTTTTACACATTTATTCTTTATGGATGTGAAGTCCCTAGGGCTGTAGTATCTCTAGTGAATATTGGAGAAAGATAGAAAATACAAAAGAATTTTATAACCTATAATCTAGAAATTAGAGGAAATAAGCCTATCCCATCCTATTAGAAACAAGCCTCTACCCCATTGGGAGCATGGCTGTGACTAGATACCCACAATGTATAAGAACAAGTTAAACAACATGGAAGACAAGAACACTAACGAGAATTTGCTTCCAAATCAGGTCATGACCACCATCGACTCAAACGAGGGATGGCATAAAGATGTTCGTCCTTGGCTAAACTATTGGGGAATCATGGAAGAAACCATTTTAGGAGATAAAGATACTATTAAAAAAGCGATCAAATCAAATTTAAGGAAAAATGTGAATTGTGATAAATGGGTTGGGAAAAATAAAAGTGGGTATTATAAAGAGATGTAATCAACCCTTTGATCAAGAAGATCAAAATTATCTATCACATTTTGCCAAGTGTAAAGAAAAATAAGCATTGCTAAGATAAGAACAAATTCTCCACGAGCTCCCTTGGTGGCGGGTGTTGGTCAATTCTAAAAATTCCATGGATGAAAGAGCATGCCACCTTTGTGAGACTAAGAAGTTTGAAGATGAAAAACTTTCTCTTAATTGTCAGGTCCTATACCCATATTAAGATCTCATTTTCAAAATATTTATCCACTACCAACCTTCCACAACCTGTAACTCAACGAAAGTATGGTGATCTTGGGAAGTTTCTCTTAATGCTTTTCGAACACCGAAACAAAATTCTAAAGAATCACAAGTAATCACTTACCCTCTTAAGGTGCGATGAATGACAGGTCTTAGTGGACATTAATCATCATCATCATCATTCAAATGATATTTAATTTTTAACTCAATTATGAATAAATCATATTTTATTGTTTATGAATTTAAATAAATCACATTTTATAATTCAAATGATATTTAATTTTTAATTGAACTATGAATAAATCATATTTTATTGTTTATGGGATACCCATCTTGTAATGACTATTTAAATTTTATTATCCAAATGGCATTTGATGTTTTTAATTGGATTATGAATAAATCACATTTTATTATTTATATTTCATCTACATTAATATTTGTATATATATATATACTTATATATATATACATATATATATATATATATATATATATATATATACTATATCTTCTCTATATATATATATATATATATTTTATTATCAAATGACTTGATGTTTTAGTTGGTTATGAATAAATCACACATTTTGTGCTTTATCCATTTAGTACTACAATTACTATATATATATATATATATATATATATATATATATATATATATATATATATATATATATATATATATATATATATATATATATATGGTATTGTAGATGAAATATAAATAATAATGTATTCATAATTAATTAAAAATCACATTTATTATTTATATTTCATCTACAATAATATATATATATATATATATATATATATATATATATATATATATATATATATATATATATATATATATATATATATATATCACTTCCTTTTAAGATTAGGGATCAGTTAGGTCTTAGTGGTAGTTAATCATCATCATCATCAATTTCAAATGATATTTAATTTTTAACTCAATTATGAATAAATCATATTTTATTGTTTATAAATTTAAATGGAAATGCAGCTTTATAATTTTAAATGATATTTAATTTTTAATTGAACTATGCTCATTTTCAAAATATTTATCACACTACCAACCTTCCTAACTTCTTAACTCAACAAAAGTACGGTGATCTTGGAAAGCTTATCTTAATGCTTTTCGAGCACAAAAACAAAATTCTAAAGAATCACAAGTAATCACTTACCCTCTTAAGGTCCAATAGACCAATTAGGTCTTAGTGGACGTTAATCATCATCATCATTCAAATAATATTTAATTTTTAACTCAATTATGAATAAATCATATTTTATTGTTTATGGGATACCCATCTTGTAATGACTATTTAAATTTTATTATCCAAATGGCATTTGATGTTTTTAATTGAATTATGAATAAATCACATTTTATTATTTATATTTCATCTACAATACAATATTGTACTTAGTAATTCTATATATATATAACAATTTTTTTTAATCTATAAATAAAAATGTATTACAACTTTTTATATATAAAAATATATTAAATATCTTTTATAAAAAAATGAAAATAAGGATTTATAAATATAGTTTATCTAATTATGATTTAGATGGTAACCAAAAATATTAGTCACACTCTTGGACACATGTTATCAACTCAATTAAATTATTACCATCTTATTGAATTTTACTTTATTATCATGTTACTTTATAAAAAATATCTCTAATTAAATTAGAAAAATAGAGTTTTCATTGTTTGTCATTCAATGACAATTGAGCTTAGCTCCATTGGTTGGTAGGAATGATCGCTATCCTCCCTACCCATGTTCAATTCCAACAAGTAACATGTTCGGATCTTAACTCATATATTATTAAAAAGTGATTCTTTATAAAATATTTTATCATTTTTATATCTCACCTAGAACATATCTTCTTTGAACCATCCATTTAGAGAAATAGAAGAGATTATTTTTATAAAATATTTTATCATTTTTATATCTCACCTAGATCATATCTTTCAGGGATCATATCTTTCATATCTCCACTTAGAAAAAACAAGATATTCTTTATAATCACAATGACTTTTGAACAAGGGAAAGACTCCAAAACCAACTCAAATGGATTCATTGTCAATTCATGAAATATCACTCCAAGTTATAGGTAATTGCATTGGTGAATTTGTAAGAAAAATTACCCCCAAATCCATCTAGTATACTTATGCACACATCTACACTAAGGTTGATTTTGAAATAGGTCCCCCTAGAGCAATACAATTAAGGGTGCTTGCATGAAGATGATGGTAAAAAAAGTAGAAAAGGGGTGCTCACAGAATAACATGCTCACGTTCTCAAAAATGTGCTCACGTTCATGAGATTCCATCTTTAGCATTCCTCAACCCACCACCAAGGTTGCCACATCAGTTCCATGATGGATTTCTCGGGAACACACACATGTTCCTAAGAATGTGCACACGCTCTAGGAACACACACATGTTCTTGTGGGTAGGATTTTTTTATAGGTTGTGGCCGGTCCATTTCACCAACATACCACACCACATGTTTTGAGTGTTATTGAGAAAATTGAGGAGTGGAAATTGAGGTAAGCTTGATCAATCATTACCAAACTTTGTTGACATGGTCATCAAGTGATTTGAGTTAAATATTATGATTGAATTTCAATGTTTTTTATTCCATAATTTGTTTAAATGATAATAAATAAATAAATAAATATTTTTTCCTTATGAAATTGAAACACACTTAATTAATATGGAGCCTAGAGAAAACCCAATCCCAACATCACCACATGAAGACACACCAAACCCCAACCCACAACCGGAAAAAATAAACATGGAAATTCATATATCGTTGAGGTCTCTTAGAACCCTTGTACAAGATTTACAAAATACTAGAGATCCCTCATAGTTGTCACTAGCCGTGCATCCCTATACATCATTGTATATTTTATTGCAAATGCCCAAGCCTAATTAACACACATTTATGATTACAGGGCCAAAATGTATGAATATTATAGGACAAATCTAGATAAAAACTAAGTTAGAGACCTCAACATTTCAGAAAAAGACCGAATGACATTGTTTATTGACTTGAGAACTAGATTACAACCACTCATCATAAAGAGAATCATTTGTATGGACCAATACACCTACCAACCATTTTTAGAAAATTGGATGGATAGGTGGTTCATGGTATTTCAAAAACCTCCCTACAATAATAGGGAGGTGCCTCAATATTTCCTTTAAATTTATGGGAAGAGTTTATTTTAAATTAGCATATCAACTACTTTGACATTGGTAAATTATAGGGGGTGGGTCATGGGTTCATGTGGGATAAAAAAAAATGATAGGAATGCCCCATTGTTAGGTCCTTGTCCTCCTAGGTAGAGGCTTGACCCCCTTTCCAAAAATCCTCACATATAAGAAAGTATCAACAAACCTATGCATCCATATCCACCTTGACACATAGCCTGGTGTATCAAAACAAATTTATTGAATTATCCCATGAAGAGTGACCTTTAGGTAATGTTGGGAAAGAGGTTGTTCCTTTAGGCCTTGTAGCAAAGTCTGACTAGGAGAGGGATAGACTAGGCATTCCCATCCTAGTTCACGTGACCCTCACATATGCTTGAGTTGCATGCATACTTATTATGGGACATTAAAGGCCACTAGACATGAAAGTTTCATGGAATAGGTTAATATCTTGATCATCTCCATGTTCTTCATTGAATATGTGTGTGTGTGTGTGTTTCTATATTTAATTATATGATGTTTTCACTTGATACACTCAAAGAGCAGAACCTCAACATCGACAGATGCATCGGTGTTTTTTTTTTCCAATGATAAAACAATAATAACAAACAACTCGTTCAGTGTATAGCACATGTAGGTATGGTGGAACAAGTGATGCATAAATTAAAATGATCCTTCCTAAAAATGTTTGTCATATGTTTTTATTTTTTGTTCTATATGCTTTTCATTTGAATGTGCATGTGTTGCAGAATGAATGCTAACTTGATATTTCCTAACCAAGTATGCACTTCCACTTTGTTGCAATAACTTTATTTTTGGGTATAATTGTGGCATTCATTTAATTTTATGATAGTGCCTTGTGAGAGTTGATTTGGAGGTTCAATCTCTAGAATTATCTATTCCATGTTCTTTTAAGTGCACATATAGTGATTTTCCAATTTCACCAATATAGACTATGCCATATGAACAAGGGATTTCATAGACACCATTACATTTCCCAATATCTAATGAGTACTTCACCAAGTCCTACTAATATTCTAGTGGTGTTTGTGGGAGTGAAGGCTATCATGATGTTCCTACTGCTTAGTATTTTTCCAAATTGATTTGTGGTACCTTTGATATATGGAAATGTGCATTTTGGGATATCCACCTTCCTATGTAAGTGTCCTATGTAAATTTATTTGTGGATTCCCTTGCCAATCTACCAATCATTGTAATCATTCATTCAAAAGACTGTACTAAGGTTATCTAGTTCATAGTTCAAGTGTTTTTCATTTGAGATTATTGTGGCCCTTGTGGAAATGGTGTGAATGATGCTTACTTTTTGAGTTGGGTGGTGATGATAGTTTACATGAAGGTATCTCTCGATGCATGAATTCCTCCTGTATACTTGATACTTGAGTCTCTTATCGCTCTTCTTGTTGAGCATTACATCCAAAAATTAAAGTTGGCTGTACCTTTCTATCTCAATGGTGAATTTGAAGTGCTATGAAAAAATATTGATGTGCTCGAAGAAGCTTTCAAAATCCTCTCTAAAATGTCCCCATTTTTTGAATATATCATCCATGTATCATTTCCATACTCCTAGGGTAAGTGGAAAGGAGTTTAAAGCCCTTAATTCAAATTGATCCACGTAGATGTTTGCAACTACTGGTGATAGTAGGGAGCCTAATTCTACACCATGAATTTTCTCATAGATATTTCCCTTGTAGTTGAAATATGTTGACTTAAGGCATATCTTCACCAATTTAGCAATTTCAGTGTCTGTGATGTATTCTTCGACATTAATGACATGGTCCACTAGGACCTTGGTGTGGAGAGACACAATGTCAAAGATTACTAGAATTTGATCATCTTCTAGATTTTGGATTTTGATACATTTTAGAAAGGATGACGAGTCCTTCAAAAAAGAGTTTAAATTTCCAAACGGGTGGATGAGTATATTGTAAGAAATTTTGTGGGAGAGTAAGAGATCCTATCATGTTTATAGTCAATATTAAGGGGACACCATATTTATTAATATTGGGTGCACCATATATCTGAGGCATGATAGCATTATTTGGAGTGACATTCTTCTTAATTGAGTCATCACGGGATGAAAACTTGATCACTGTGGAGACTACACATTATATTGTTTCCAGCATCTTTATTGATTAATCTATAGCTTCTGTATGTTAGATGTTCCATTAGTTTGTTATGATAATCTAGTTCATCCATTATGATATTAGCATTCCCCTTTTTCACATTGAGTATCATAATGTATTTATTATTTCTAAAATCCCATAGAGTTTTCTCTCATCCTTAGACAAGTTGATTTTTGGTGGTTTAGAGGATCATAGCATTACCATTCAATCTTTCCTAATCACTTAAACATTTTTTTTTTTTTTGGATATGAGGGAAGATTCAATGTTGCACACCAACTCTTTCGCAAGTATCTTATTTGGAACTTCCAAAAAAATCAACACTTTCTCTAAAATATTGTGTACTAACGTGTTCAATGTGACCTTTGATAAAATCACCACAGTGCTCTACTTATTCTCTGGAAATCTCACTAATCTTCTACTATTCTACTACATGTGTAAGGTAGTTGTGTTGTTTCTATAAGTTGTTTATGAGAAATAAAATATAATATTGTTATTTTTCTATAGGTCATGGTTTCATACAATGAGGAACCATGTCCACATGTGTTCCACATGGGATGGATGGATCACCCCCTTCCTGAGTATCATATGTTGAGTTAAATCTTGTTTAAATGTGAAATTTGTTATCTTATTTTGGTTGGATTTCAAGTTTTTATAATAATATATTTTTTTAAATGTGTATGTAAGTTGGTTCATTGATTTTCATGTCTCGAGTACCACCATCATACCATTTACCACTACCTATATTCCACCCATTCTTTATCCTATGCTATAGGGCAAGTCCAGTTCTTGGCCACCCTTCCCTAGATCTTGGGATACCACTTCACCCCATAGGGTACTCCAATACCTCGTACGACCCATGGGAGTTTATCACCTCCCACCCCCACCACCTTTTCCATCCCATCCATCCATAGTAGTTGCACCCATACACCACCCATGAGTCTACCCTATTACATCGCACATCATTTCATCCATTGTGGTTGCACCACTTCTCCCTCATGCATACCCCCATCTATCATCCAATGTGGATACCATAGTTGATGCAACAAAAAATGTTGTCTCATAGAGGCTTGTATAACAGAGTGCTCCACTTGCTAGTGAATATTCGTCATTACCTGAGTTATTCACGGTGAGATTATTTGTTATTTGATTTTTTTATGTATCATGAATGTAATTGATTTTAGGATTTTTTTATTATTAAATTTCATGTTTTGATTATTATAACTATTGTAGGGTGTCATAGTATAGATATTAATGTTGTGGAGGAGGGAAACACCCTCATGACTTATAGTATCATCTGTGATGAGTTTTCTTGGATTGAATTATAAATTATCATTTTGTAAGTGTGTTAATTCATATAACACTCAAGTTTTGGTCCCTAGAATGTAATGTAATTGTACACATATATTATCAAGGATGAAAATCGAAAATTATTCCAAAGGTCCAACTATGTAAAGATGTACACTGAAATTATTAATAAAATACATCGTTGTTTGTGACACAATAGGGACAAGAACATAGGGGATATGATTCCACAAGAGAGAAATGTGAGAGGGGGATTAGGGGGCTCAAAGGGGCCAAAAGCCAAATAATAATATTTTATTGTAACCCAGAGTACCTTGCCTTAGTTTATGCAAAAGGACAAATAAACCTTGGGATGTGTTCTAATGTAATTAGGTGGAGTTCTTTGAGTGCCAAGTGGCTAGATGAGAACATGAAAATATTAAACTTGGATTTAGTGGAATTGGACATTGATTATACCTTATTTGAATTGCAACATGGATGGAAAATCCTATCATTTAACCTTGTAATGGAAGGATGATATTCTGGTTGTAAAATTGAATATGAGAATTAGGATGTTGGTTCCTATTTATAACTCCGAGATAAGATATTTCCTGGCTAGTCTACACTAGAACCTAAGAAAGAGGTGACATAGCCTAAGGAACTACATTGCAAATAAGGGGATCCAATTTTGTGGGTTGTGCAAGCTTTTACACACCAAAATGTCACACTTGAGTGTCACACCCCCAAGTGTTGCAAGTGTCGCAAAGTGATGTATGCACCTTGATAAGTGTTGCATGCACTATTGCAAGTGTCGTATGCACCCTACCAAGTGTCACATTAATTTTTCTAGGTGTCGCCACCCCTTGACACCATGGAAAAAATTGTCCATGACCCCTAAGTCATGTTGGAGGAAGAAACCCATCATTTCAAGGTCCAAAAACACCTTTTCTTGGAAAATTCGACCTTTTTTGGGGCATTTATGAAGGGTGTCACCCCCTTGGCCATGATGGGGGAGGGCCAATTCATGGAATGGTTCCCCCCTTTCCATGTTAAAGGAGCACCACTATATATGATGGCACCCTATATCTCACTCTAGGGAAGTGCTAGTCTTGTTAGAGGGAAAAGGGGGATCCTCCACCTTATTCTATGGGCCAACTCCCTTGGGATGAGATTGGTTATATTCGATGCCCATGATATTGATTCAAATTAGGATATGATCCAAACCTTAAGGAGCCATATCCTCAGTGACGCAAACGCACCACCAGGCACATCCGCTCTCACAGGACCTTCTTCTTTTCGGCCCGAAGAACTCGAAGGTTCTTCTATTTCCCTATCGGGAAATCTGCACCCACAACAATCTTTCTCTGAGGTCAGTCAAATCTCGCTATCTCACAAGTTCGTAACTCAAAGATCCCAACTCTTCCTTTCAGATATTGCGATACCCGATCTGGCGATACAGGTATAGCTCCTTCCTTTACTAGGGCCCTCACCACATCCAACCGTGGGCTAGGCTCAATATTCGCACCTTTCGCAACCTCGCAACCTCGCAACCTCGCAACCTCGCAGGTTGAACCGTCGAACTTTCACCCTCCAATTCCACGAGTTCCCAAGATGCGAGAATTCAACGGAGTGTTGACTCCTTTCTCCAAGTGACGTGTGTCCACCCGTCGGCTGCGCGGTCCCACCTTATGCTCTACCACACGTCCACATGAGCCTCGGCTACTCGGCACTTCGCTACTCGCGAATCCGATCACCAATATTTCGGGACTTCTTGCGGAGAGATTCCGAGGGCTTGGTGCCACCTGTATTCCACTCGCTGACTCTGCTATGGCCCACACTATCCTCCAGCTGTTGAGATATCTCTTTCTCGCAACCTCGCGATCCCAGCGGCCAACTTCTCGAACCTTTTCTTGCGAGGTTCCGATACATGATCCCACATACGGATCCAACGTCCCCCTATGATCCAGATCCTACGGCTCTTCTCCTTCTTGCTCCTCACGCCTTCATTACTTGGGGGACCCAATGCTTGGGCCTTTACCCTACGAACTCCTGAGTTCGCGAGATCCCTCGATCTCTGCCACGCGTCCTCTTCAGATGGACGACTACAATCCTCTCGCTCCTTCGCCATCTCGCGTCCTCGTGCCTCGCGGCTCTGAACACCCAATACTTGAGTCTTCACCCTGCGAACCCCCGAGTTCACGAGATCTCTTCGATATTTGACACCTTTCCTCCTCAGACGGACGATCCTGATCTTCTCGCGACTTCGCCACTCGTGAAGTCGAATGACTTCCTTCTTCTCCCTCTGATGCCCAAGTCTTTGAAGCTGATGATCTCGCGACATGTGTCCGCTCCCAAACGAACGACTCAGATCTAATCTCGCAGTCTCATGATTTCTGAGGTTGCGGGCCTGGGCTCTCGTCCTCTAGACTTCTGAATTCTGATATCCCGATACCACTCCTCGGGACTCCTCTCCTCCTGTGCACGAGGTTAACTCCTACGCAACTTATGCCGATCCGACGACTGTCGGGTATCTGATCCAGATCTGATGTCTCAGATCGATTCTCTCGCGCGCTCCTCCTCTAATGATGTCTAGGCATGAAAACCAACGGCCCAGATCTCGTCGGTTGATCCAACGGCTGTTGTGCTCCCTCCTAAGCTTCCTGCGCACTTTCTTCCTGCACTTGGAAGAATTCAAAATTATCCAAGGTCTCAGCCTCTATCTTCCTTCTCCTCTCTGTGAGCTCCCGAACCTTGAGCTACGTCGTGCACATAAAAGCGCTCTGCCCTCCTGAGCTTTCTTTCTTCGAATCCTCAGAGGATTTTCTAACTCCCGCACTCCTTGCAGAGTCTCTCGCATGTAAAGTGCTATCCCTTCTGAGCTTCAGAAAACACTCAGACTCCTTGAGGGATTCTGCCTTCCTTCTTCCTCCCATGAATGGAGATTAAAATTCCCTCTTGGCTCTCTGCTCAAGAAATCCTTTTGCTGAGTCTTTCTCGGTGTTCAGCAACCCAGTGAAGATCCCTCGGTGGATACTTCCTCAACTTCTAGGAACTCAAAGAGTTCTCTTCTTTCTTCCTGGGCCTATCTGCACCCAGACTCAAATGCCCTCTCGGCAGAGTGTTTTCTCAGAACGTTCAACAATTCTGTTCTCCTTGTGTACTTATGCACTTCGCTCAATGCCCACCTGGAAGAGATCCCAGAATCCTCAGTGATTCTGTCTACAACTGTGTCTCAGATACACAGCCTTGCCTCTTGAGGTGTTCAGCAACCTCACAGGTCTTCTTCCTGAGTTGTTGACTTCAGTCTCTTGTGCCTCAGCACGTCTTTGTCTGAACCCACAATGTTCAGAAGTGCATCCTCTGTGCACGGCTCTCAGAACCCTCAGCGTTCTGTCACACCCTCCTAGTATGAATCCTCAAAGACCTTCAACCTGAAATCCAACAAACTCCTGCAGAATGCATCCACATAACATACATTCACAACATATATAAAGAACACATACAAACATGCATATAAGACAGAATAATGCAGGAAAAACTGTTGTGTTATATTAAATGGAAAATGCCTGTATTTTACAATGGTGTTCTCGAGCTCTCCTTGGCTCTTCTCAACTCTTCTCTACATGCAGACTAACTCAAAATGAGATATCAAATCTCTTTTACATTGAGGGGCTCAATCGAGCGCTTCCCTTTAGGGTTCACCTACTCTAATAAATTTCATTTAAGGGGCTATCTAGTCTTCTATCCAGAACTAGATCTCAACCATCTAAACATTAATGGCTGAACTACCAAATGCATGTTCAAAGGCACGACTTTCTCTGGCTCACCAGCCTAAGACATTAAATTACATTCAATTCAAATTTGAATGAGGACTGCGCCTCTCTCTTGGATTTGAATGCATACACTCGCGTGGCTGGTTGGCTGCTGACGTGGAGCGATGCTCCTGCATCATACTCCACATATGCAAAAATCATGAGATCATGCTCATGTGCTTCCCCTGTAGCTGTTGGAAATCCTCCTGGATCCCAAACAAATATGTGGAGTTGTCCATCCTCTCCACTCTGCTGTTGTTGTTGCTGCTGCTGCTACTTCTGCTCCTCTTCTGCTCAACATCTCCCTGCTGGCAGTGTCTGCTGACTTCAACATCATCTCCCTGATGTCCTCTATCACTTCATCCAGCTACTCCAGTGGCTGGTCCTTCTTTTTCTCTGATACCACTTGATGACAGATGCCTTCCATGCCCTCCTCATCTATTTCGAACTTCACCTGTTGGATGTGCCTTCCCTGCACTTTTACCCTCTCTTCCAGAGTCTCAATATGTTGCCATAGATCAACAAAACAAATGCTGTCTACCTCACCTTCCTCTGCTTCTACTTCTGCTACAAATTATCCTGTTGCAGTCTCTTCAGCTTCAATGCTGAATGCGTTGAGCCATTCCTCGGAATGCTCGCTCTCTTCTTTGTCCTCTTGGGTAGCTTCCAAAGTCTGCTCCCATTTTTCTTCTTTTCTGACAGTCATAACTGACTGTTCCCCTGCTGTTGTTGTATCATCTGCAATAGAATTTTCTGCCTCCTCCTGGGTAGATGGTAGGAATATTCCAATTCCCCCAATCATCAGAATACCATCCTGCTCCTTTATCTCTGTCAGCTGCACTTGCTGATCCAGATTCACCTTTGAGCTCACCTACTCTGTCAGCTCCTATGGCTGATTCCAACTCACTTCTGAGTTTATGAGACCTATAGATAGTCTCATCTGCTCATCCCTGCCTTTCTGGCAATATGGGATGCTTCCGCTGCTTCCCTGACAGACCATGAGATCAACCGATCCCATCTTCATCAGCACTCCTTGCTGAATTGAACTCTTTATGAGACCTTCAGATGGTCCCAAATTTTCATCTCTACCCACATGGTAGTTCAATATGCTTCCGCTGCCCTCCTGGAAGTATTCGAGATCCCTCAAAGATCTCTCATCGTTGCCCAGCTGGCAATGTGAAATTCCCTCGTTGTCCTCCTGATAGTCTGTGAGATCCTCAACTGATCTCAACTCGTTGCCCTCCTGGCAAATTGGAATTTCCTCTTCTCTGCCTTCCTGGCAGTGCTTGAGATCCTCAGACGATCCCAATTCATTCTCTGTTCCCTTGCCCATATGGCAATATGGAAACTCTCCACTGCCCTCCTGGAAGTCTATGAGATCCTGTAGCGATCTCTGATCATCCTCCTCACCGAGAATGTCTCCAATCTCTAGTTCATTGATGTAAACCATTTCTTCCTTTTCTATGGGCCTGAGGGTTTCAGCATACCTCAACCATCTTCTCAACAGCCTATGCTGTCTCATGACCATCAACTGCTTGACTGGAAAAATTGCCTTCGACTTCCTCATGGGCCATTCATAAACCCATCTCTTCTTTTTATCCTGCTGGATCTTCAATTCGAGCTCCTCCATCTCTCGCTTTATGTCAGCAAGTTCTTTGTCCATTTCTGCTACGCTCATCAGCTCTGGCTTCTTCTTTTCATCTTGCATATGGCCTTCAGTAGCCATCTTGCTGCGTTTATCTGCCTCCTTGGCAGATCTACTGCTGTCACTCTGCACTATGAGTTTGACCAGCTTCATCCTATAGTCCCAACGACTGCAATCTCGATTGCTGCGTACCTGCAAACAATCATCACAGAGTCCTCCAGCAACTCTGTCTTCCTTCTCTTCTTCTGTCTGCAATATACAAACATATTCCCACTCTGATACCACTCTGATGCAAATGCACCACCAGGCACATCTGCTCTCACAGGACCTTCTTCTGTTCGGCCCGAAGAACTCGAAGGTTCTTCTATTTCCCTATCGGGAAATATGCACCCACAACAATATTTCTCTGAGGTTAGTCAAATCTCGCTATCTCGCGAGTTCGTAACTCAAAGACACCAACTCTTCCTTTCAGATATTGTGATACTCGATTTGGCGATACGGGTATAGCTCCTTCCTTTACTAGGGCCCTCACCACATGCAACCGTGGGCTAGGCTCAATATTAGTGCCTTTCGCAACCTCGCAACCTCGTGACCTCGCAGGTTGAACTCTTGAACTTTCACCCTCCAATTCCACGAGTTCCCGAGATGCGAGAATTCAATGGAGTGTTGACTCCTTTCTCCAAGCGACGTGTTTCCACCCGTCGGCCACGCAGTCCCACCTTATGCTCTGCCACGCGTCCACATGAGCCTCGGCTCCTCGGCACTTCGCTACCCACGAATCTAAACACCAATATTTCGGGACTTCTCGCGGTGAGATTCCGAGGGCTTCGTGCCACCTGTATTCCACTCGTCGACTCTGCTATGGCCCACACTATCCTCCAACTGTCGGGATATCGCTTTCTCGCAACCTCACGATCCCAGCGGCCAAATTATCAAAACTTTTCTTGCGAGGTTTCGATACACGATCCCACATACGGATCCAACATCCCCCTATGATACAAATCCTACAGCTCTTCTCCTTCTCTCTCCTCGTGCCTTCGTGACTTGGGGGACCCAATGCTTGGGCCTTTACCCTACAAACTCCCGAGTTTGCGAGATCCCTCGATCTCTGCCACGCGTCCTCTTCAGATGGAAGGCTACAATCCTCTCACTCCTTCACCGCCTCGTGTCCTCCTGCCTCGTGACTCTGAACACCTAATACTTGAGTCTTCACCCTACGAACCCCTGAGTTCATGAGATCTCTTCAATCTTTGACACCTGTCCTCCTCAGATGGACGGTCTCGATCTTCTCGCGACTTCACCACTTGTGAAGTTGAATGACTTCCTCCTTCTCCCTCTGATGCCCGAGTCTCCAAAGTGGATGATCTCGCGACACGTGTCCGCTCCCAGACGAATGGCTCAGATCTAATCTCACAGTCTCGTGATTTCTGAGGTCGAGGGCCCGGGATCTCGTCCTCCGGACTCCCGAACGCTGATATCCTGATACCACTCCTTGGGACTCCTCTCCTCCTGTGCGCGAGGTTAACTCCTGTGCAACTTATGCTGATCCGACGAATGTCGAGTATCTGATCCATATCTGATGGCTCAGATCGATTCTCCCGTGCACTCCTCCTCTGATGTTGTCTGGGCGTGAAAACCAATGGCCTAGATCTTGTCGGTTGATCCAACGACTGCTGTGCTCCCTCCTAAGCTTCCTGCGCACTTTCTTCCTGTACTTGGAAGAATTCAAAATTCTCCAAGGTCTCAGCCTCTATCTTCCTTCTCCTCTCTGCGAGCTCCTAAACCTTAAGCTACGCCGTGCGCATAAAAGCACTCTGCCCTCCTGAGCTTTTTTTTTCGAATCCTCAGAGGATTTTCTAACTCCTGCACTCCTTGAAAAGTCTCTCACACGTAAAGTGCTATCCCTTCTGAGCTTCAGCAAACACTCAGACCCCTTGAGGGATTCTGCCTTCCTTCTTCCTCCCATGAATGGAGATTAAAATGCCCTCTTGGCTCTCTGCTCAAGTAATCCTTTTGCTGAGTCTTTCTGGGTGTTCAACAACCCAGTGAAGATCCCTCGATGGATACTTCCTCAACTTCTAGGAACTCAAAGAGTTCTCTTCTTTCTTCCTAGGCCTATCTGCACCCAGACTCAAATTCCCTCTCGGTGGAGTGTTTTCTCAGAATGTTCATCAGTTCTGTTCTCCTTGTGCACTTATGCACTTCGCTCAATGCCCACCTGACAGAGCTCCATAATCCTCAGTTATTCTGTCTGCAACTGTGTCTCAGATACACAGCCTTGCCTCCTGAGGTGTTCAACAACCTCACAGGTCTTCTTCCTGAGTTGTTGAATTCAGTCTCTTGTGCCTCAGTATGTCTTTGTCTGAACCCACAGTGTTCAGAAGTGCATCCTCTGTGCACGACTCTCAGAACCCTCAGCGTTCTATCACACCCTCCTGGTATGAAGCCTCAAAGACCTTCAACCTGAAATCAAACAAACTCCTACAGAATGCATCCACATAACATACATTCATAGCATATATAAAGAACACATACATACATGCATATAAGACAAAATAATGCAGGAAAAACTGTTGTGTTATATTAAATGGCAAATGCCTGTATTTTACAATGGTGTTCTCGAGCTCTCCTTGGCTCTTCTCAACTCTGTTCTACAAGCAGACTAACTCAAAATGAGATATCAAATCTCTTTTACATTGAGGGGCTCAATCGAGTGCTTCCCTTTAGGGTTCACCTACTCTAATAAATTTCATTTAAGGGGCTGTCTAGTTTGCTATCTAGAACTAGATCTCAGCCATCTAAACATTAATGGCCAAACTACCAAATGCCTGTTCAAAGGCATGACTTTCTATGGCTCACCAGGCTAAGACATTAAATTACATTCAATTCAAATTTGAATGAGGACTACGCCTCTCTCCTGGATTTGCATGCATGCGCTCGCATGGCTGGCTGGCTACTGACGTGGAGCGATGCTCCTACATCACTCAGCCATATCCTTCATTTTATCATTATGGTTGTGCCTCTCAAGCCTATGTATTGAAGGCATTTCCAAGGTAAAGGGGGAAGTAATCAGTCATAGTATCATCATTTTTTATCTTGATAGATTCATGAAAGGGGTTGGATGAGGAGAGATTTTAGAGGTTGATGTTGCATAAATTGTGGTATGCAAGTATCTCTTTTTACTTTTCCAATCAATATATACTTGGCCTATTTCCTTTAAGCTTGTGTATTTTCTCATTTGCTTGTCTATTGTCATTTTAATATTCGTAGATAGATTTGTCTTCTCTAATCAAGTAGATTAGGAGATATATATTTTCCTTTTTTTTCCATTGCAAATCTCAATTTGTACCAGGGAGTTTGAATATCAAGCTCATGTATTGGAAGCAGAGAGGACAAACGTCTAAACAAGTTCATCATATCCTTTCTATCCTTCTCATTCTGATTGGTTAAGATAAGTTTAGAGGGATGTTATTGTCCACTTATATTGTTTCTATATTAGTATAAGCATCTCGTAATCCAAGGGAAGTTTCATCTATCCATAGGTGAAACATTCCATAATAGAAATTGGCGACTCCACTAGGGCTCGACTTTGAATAGTCTTTCCTTGGATCGTCTAAATCTTTTGCCTATCATTAGATCTTGTTTTTTGCTTGATTTGTATCTATTTCCCCTTTACTCTTCCTCATTGAAGATCTTAAAAATCCATTGATTGGGTCTCTTTTGAGTCTAAGCCTTTGAAATCCATTTTTTAAACTTTTCTAGAAAGTGGCACTCCCCTGCAGTTCACACTAGGGTGACATTACCCTGATTAGTGCTCTCCTACAATTCATACAAGGGCACCATTATCTGAATTTCTCTCCCCCAAGGCCTCTTAGAGGGTGTGTTGATAGGTGTAATTGACACACTGTCAACTAGAAGGTCAAATCCGGACCGGGGTTTTCTAAATAACCCAAGACATTTGGAATGAAATGACCCGACTGATCCGGATTTTATGATCAAAATGAAATGAATATAGATTATTAATAGGTAATTAACTAAAAATAACAGAGATACAATAAAACTGGTTTTCTATTCAATAACGAAATAAGTTGAAGACTGTAAAATGTAGTGGAAACAAGCTTGCTGGAATGGTGGCAACTTATCTCTAAGAAGAGATGTGATGGTTGCGCTCATTCGCAAGAAAATCATTACAATGTGGCTTTGAAAGCCTTTTTACCATAAGAAGGTATGTCAAAAACCCTATACATCCAAAAACCTAACCCTAGGAGATGAAGCACCAAAATTCATGTGGGACCCATTTGGGTAAGTTAGTACATCAACTTCCTCGGGTCGTAGCTTTTGTATACATTCTCTGTTTTAGGCGTATGATAGCCTGTTGGAAAGGTATCATCGAGGAGATTAATTTTACGCACAATATTGAAGGAAATTTAGTATTGCAAACTTTTTTTCCCCAAAAAAATTGTTTAGGGCCTCAAAACAGCTCCAGAAGTGAAAATTGCTAAAAATAGTAAATTACCGAAATTGCCAGAAAACTGTTTTGAGCCAGTTGGAAATGGTGGGTGGCCACCGATATCTATATGGATCAATCCTCCCTCCATAGGAATAAATTTTATCCATTGCATTGAGGTCCCCCATTAGATGAGGAAATTTCTGCAGATTTGGCCCCAGGTGAGCCACTTGCCTTGGTGCAGGAGTTGCCCTGCTTTGATGACTCGATAAAGCTAGACCCTTTGTTGTCAAGTTCCCTTGACCGATGTGTCCACAATATTATCATTGGATGCCTATTTTATGAAGTCATGGTTGAGCTATGTTGGTGTCAGTTGTTTTGCTACTGCTGAGGTGTCTAATAATGGTGGGAAATAAGGGCGAAGGAGATCCACGTTGAACACTAGGTGCAGGCCAAGGAAAGGAGGAATGTTGAGCATAAAAGAATTATCCCCCACGCCCTTGGTGATAGTGTACGACCCATAACGGAGTGGGTGAATATTCCGATGGGGTCTTTTAAGGCGTTCTTTTTGCAAGTGTAACCAAACTTTGTCACCCACCTGAAACTTATGTTGATCATGGAATTGTTTGTACTTGTCATTGGACTCCTGTAGGATATCCTGAACCTGTTGGTGTATGTGTTGGATCCGCTCAATGAATCGAGTGGCTTTGTCATCTTTAGTTGGAGAAGGAGATGAGTCGATCGAGGTGACCACAAGGGGAAGTGCAACATCTATGGGACCCAATGGTTGGAATCCCAACCCCACCTGAAAAGGGTTGATACCGGTTGAGCTATGCAGGGCTCGGTTGTAACTATGTTTGACATAGGGAAGGCTCTCATCCCATGTGCGAGGGTGATTTGAATTATACATGCGAAGGATATGCACAATAATTCAATTTACAACCTCGATTTGACCATCTGTCTGGGGGTGGAAGGCTGTGGATTTGGTGAGCTTGGTGTCTAGCAGTGACCAGAGGCTTGACCAAAATGTGATGAGAAATTGACTATCCCTATCTGAGACAATGCTTAGTGGGATTCCAAAATGTACCTAGACTCATTCAAAGAAGAGCTTGGCAATGGCCTCTACTGTGATGCCCTTCTTGCAGGCAACCATAATCACTATCTTAGAAAAGTGATCAACAACCACAAAAACACACTGATTTCCATGCTTGGTGGATAGGAGGCCCGACATGTAGTCCATTGAGATATATTCCCATGGCCTATCAAGAGTAGGAATAGGGGTGTACATGCCCTGTTTCTTAGTGGTCGGTTTGGCGATAGCGTAGACAATGCAGGACCTGATATACTTGCTAACCTCCTATCAAAGTTTCGACTATTAGAAATGTTTCTATAGCATCGCCATAGTCTTTTCGATGCCGAAGTGTACTACCACCCAACTGTATTGGGCTTCCCATATCATCTTCGCTCGCTCACTTGATGGAACATAGATATGGCCTAGACGACACAACTACCCATCGTGAAGCTGGAAATTATCAACAATTATGTTTTCACCCAACATTTGGTAGGTTGTGGAGAAGTCTGGGTTTGTGTCATAGAGTTAGGGCCATCCAGAGGTCTCATAGCCACAAGAGTCTATCACTATGGTGAGTTTCACAATTGGCGGTCTGCTGAGCCAATCAATGACGCGATTGGTGCTTCCTGTTTTATACTTGATGTTGAGGTGGAATTGCTGCAAGTATGTAGACCACTTTTGATGGCGATCATTTGGAAATTTTCCCTATGTATTCATGAACTATAGTGGCTTATGATCAGTGTAGATGACTTTCTCCTTCCTAAGAATGTAATGTCTCCACTGGCAGTAGGCTTTCACAATGGAAGACATTTCTTTGTCGTAAGTAGGGTACTTACGGAAAAAATATGATAGTGTCTCACTATGATAGGCCATGAGGTGGTCGTGCTGAGTGAGGACGACACCCACAACATAGTATGAAGCATATGTCTTGATCTCAAAGGGCTGCTGCAGGTCTGGTAGTGAAAGTACTAGGGATGAGCACAAGCGCTGCTTCAAATCATCGAACACTTTTTGTTGGGACCAGCCCCACACAAATTTTTCCTTACCACCACCCCTGTTTATTTAGCTGAGGGCCCATGCAATATGGGAGAATCCCAACATGAACCTGCGGTAGAAATTGGCAAGGCCCAAGAAGCTTCGAAGCTCAGTGAGTGTGGTTTGGGATGGCTAGTCACGGATGACTTGGATCTTGGCTAGATTCACATGTACGCCATGCTGATTAATAATGTAGCCCAGGTAATGGACCCTGTCCATGTTGAAGGATAATTTTTCCAAGTTGGTGTATATCTTGTGCTACCACAGGGTGTGAAGAACCTGCTGAATATGTTGCAAGTGTTCGACCCAAGTCTTACTGTAAATGAGGATGTCATCCAGATACACCACTAAAAAAGTATTGGTGAATGGTCGCAGGATATCTTCCATCATCCTCATGAAAGTGGCTGGATCATTTGTGAAACCAAAGGGCATGACCAACCATTCAAAAAGGTCTTCCTTTGACTTGAAGGCATTCTTCCATACATCTGTTTGTTCTATCGGAACCTCGTGATAGCCAGACTTCAGATCAATCTTATTAAAGTATTTGGCCCCCGTGAGATGAGAAAGGAGGTCGTCAATTCAGGGAATCAAGTACTGGTTTCTAACTGTGATTTTATTTAGAGCACGGTAACCAAGGCAGAGTCACCAGGTTCCATATTTCTTATGTACCAACATGATTGAGCTCTCGCAAGGTGATGAGTTGGGATGGATGTGCCCCTTGTGGAACATTTCTTGGATCTGTCGCTTGATATCCTCATTCTCTAACAGAGAGAGGAGATAGACTGGCCCATTGGGAAGTGGTGCATCGGGGGTTAGATTGATGAGGTTCTTGACCTAGTAGTGCAGAGTTACCCCTGTAGGTGAGGAGAAGATTTTGAGTATTATTCCATGACCTTATCTACTTGCTTCTACTTTGTGGAGAGTTCGGTCGCAGAGACCCTATATGTGGCTATGATATTTCTCTTATTCTGAGAGCGAATCACGAAGAAGACAAACTTTCCCATCTGAGAGATGACCTTCCTGCATTTCTTAGCAAAGATCAAGGAAATATCACTAGGTGGGACTGCCTCAGGTATCCTGTATAATTTCATGTTCAAAGTAATAATAACACTACGAGGCCTAGAATCATATACAACATGACGTTTCCATAAATAATGTTGGCCCAGCATAACATCACAAACTTCGAGAGGAGAAAAATCACACAATACCTTGTCTTTGAAGGGATTGATGCCATACAACAATCAACACTGTTGGCTGATGCAGAGATCGCTTCCTTGACAGAGCCTTCCAATGGTGTAGGGTTGTGGGTGTGACGTTTTTGGAAAGGTTCATTGCTTGATGACCTCTACTGAGATGAGGTTCTTCTGGCTACCACTATCAATGATGAAGTGTAGTGGGGTGCCTTTTATCCACATCTGTGAATGGAAGAGGCACTCTCCTTCTTCTGGCTCGTCTGGTTCACCAGGCTGGAGCTTGGTGGTAGCAATGATGCCGCTGGGTTCCGCGTCAATGATCCATATTCCCCTTTTTGGTTCTGGCTCAGAGTTATAATCTGCATCTGATTCAGAGGCTTTCACTTTGGCCACCAACGACTTCTTTGAGCAATAGTCAGTAGTGTTATGCTAAGGGCTCTTATGGAAGTTGCACCACTTCCCGGTATCTTTCTTTGTCTTTTTGGTGTCCTTATTTTCTTGCGGATTGGAATGGTTGTCTTGATACTGTCCATATTTTCTCTATCCTTTGTTCTGTGGGTTGGGGCCGCCCTTTCCTAGCTTTTGTTGCAAGGGGTTCCCAGGCCCAAATTTCCGCATCTTTTGTTTGAGCTCTTGCTTGATTTTGATGACATATTGGTAGGCCGTGCCCAAGGATGAGATGTCTAGGAATTCCATTTCAGTCTGGATGTATCTATGCAAATCACTACGATACTTGAGTACCATATGTCACTCTGAATCTTTGATACCCAGCTTGGTTCACAAGGTATGGAAGATATTTGTGAAATTTGGCATTGCTTGGTCTCTTTCTTGCCACAGTGTGGTCCATTTGGTATACAAGTCATCATAACTTCCGTCAGGTTAGTATTGTTTCTTAATAGCATTCCTAAAGGATTCCCAGGTGGTTGTGACTGTAAATAATGAGGGTTCCTCTATTTCCTTTTGCTCACAGAAAATTTCCCATGAATCTTTGACATGGGGAACAACTTTGAGGAGCACAAAAGTAATCTTTTCTCTATTCGAAAAGTTATGGACAAAACACCACCCTTCTAGTAGATTCAAGCACTTGTCTACGACATCTGTGTCTATCTAAACTTCAAATATAGGAATATCAAATTTTATTTGTACCTTGAAGGGTGCAACACCTCTGTTTGAAGAATATGCATTTCCTGTTGGTAGCCGCCGAAGGATTTGCATGAAACTATCCATCATCTCGTTCCTCTATTGTGTGAGGGATTCCTCAATCAATAGTTTGAAGCTCCTCTATTGTGTGAGGGATTCTAATCAATAGTTTGAAAGGATCTCCTATCCATCATCTTTATTTTCTCCTGCCATGAGAGGTCGCTTGGGCGTGCGAGAGATTTTTTCCTCAAGAGAAACAAGCTCGAGACCCAACTCTTTGTACTCCGACCTCGTTGGGGACATGCATTAAGATGACAAGGAGAAGATCGCTTTGATACCACTGATCCATATTTTATGAGAAGAACAAAATGAATACAGATTATTAATATGTACTTAACTCAAAATAATAGAGATACAATAAAACTAGTTTTCTATTCAATAACGAAATAAGCTGAAGACTGTAAAATGCAGCGGAAACAAGCTTGTTGGAATGGTGATGACTTATCTATGAGAAGAGATGTGATGGTTGCGCTCATTCGAAAGAAAATAATTACAATGAGGCTTTGAAGGCATTTTTACAATAAGAACGAATATAAAAAATCCTAGACATCCAAAAACCTAACCCTAGGAGATGAAACGCCAAAATTCACGTGGGACTCGTTTGGGTAAGTTAGTACATCAACTTCCTGGGGTTGTAACTTTTGCATACGATCTCCATTTTAGGCATATGATAGCACGTTGGAAAAGTATCATTGAGGAGATTCATTTTAGGTGCAATATCGAAGAAACATAAATATTGAAAACCTGTTTTCCCAAAAAACATTGTTTAGGGCCTCAAAACGGCTCCAGAAGTGAAAATTGCTAAAAATAGTAAATTACCAAAATTGCCAGAAAATTGTTTTGAGCTAGTTAGAAAAGGTGGGTGGCCACCGATATCCATCTAGATCACCGACGGGTTTAATGGATCCGTTGGCCAACTAAAGTCCTAAAAATAACAAATGCAAAGAAACTAATCTAGAAAGCTATGATACTAATAATATAAGTTTAATAGTTACAAATGTTCAAATGGAAAGACGAATATGTGCATATGATTATAAAAAGTTTATGTACAACATACAATATTTACCTGACATCTTGCGAAACAAATGTTTTTTGGTAAGTGTTTATAAGAGAGATAAAGAAGGCACATACATTTTTCTGTTTTCTGTTGAATATTTAAAAGTCTAACACTAATGAGTGCTAATACAATATAATTGAAATAAGAATAGATAGACAGTCAAAGCTAATTCAAGCTGTTCTTATTTCATTAATAAATAATTTAAGTAAAAAAAAAGTGAACTAACCTGTAACTAATCGACTAAGATGAATTAATCTTCCGTTGCAATTCAAAACTCTTGACTGTCCTGTGTATGAGGGAAACCTATAACAGAACAGTGCTAATACTCCCAGAACAAACTCAAAGATGCATTGGAGAAAGAATATAATAACATAATGATAAATGTACAGATATGATGACCTTATGATAATCTATACTTATAAAGAGAGGAAACTCAATTCAAGGCATTAATGTAATCCATCATTTAATATCTAGAATAAATCGACAATAATTAAATGGCAGATTGATCACAGATGTAAAAGGGAACAACAAATTACAGACATCATCAAAATACTTAATAATATGAAATACCATACGATAACCAGACTAAAGCTGCATCAAATGTAATGACATTTCATAAGATGGAGGAAAAAACAGAATGGGGTAAGCGTCACACAGGTCTAAAGCCAAATGGTGAGCACCTTCTCCATATCAGTTTTCAAAATCATATGTCCATAATGTGTCCCAGCCAAAGATGATTTTACCTCTAACAATGATCACTATTTAAACTAGTTTTAGATTAACAACTGTTATCATGCAAGATAAAGTGCAATCCCCAAAAAATAGATTGCTTTTTACGAAAATAGTACAGCAAGAAATTATTCCTGTAGGAATTGGTTTATCAAAATTTATTACATAATGACCAAGTTTTATCAAAACAAAAGAAAGAAACTACATAACTAAACAGTGCATGATCCAAGGTAGTTTCTCCATATAAATAACACCATAATCATCATGTTCCTGTAGATAGAAAAAATAAATTGATATTCAGAAATAATGTCAATTAATATTTAGAAATAGATAAGATACATGATTATGAAGCTAGTCTAAAATAGTAAAAAAAAAAATCAAAATATATTTATTTTATTTTTTCAAACAGAATAAAATAAGAAAAACAAACAACTATTTACTATTTCAACAATTTTGACAAATCCGAATTCATGATGATGAAATTTGTTTAATTTTTTAGTGATCATATTATTAGGCTGCTTAATCCTCTTGTTTGTAAAGCTCGAAACTGAGTTACCCGGTTTCTTTTTTTTTGCGAATTTTCTTAACAGTTGGTTTGGCAATAAAACATTGACTTAGATCGATAGCAGGGGTAGGAGAAATCCTTTCTTTCAACACATCCACTACATGTTCCAACGATTTTTTGAGCGAAGGAATATATCATGGTTGTTTACCCATGGGGGTTTGCAAAGCAACATAAATAGATTCATTAATTTCACAGTCATTATGTGAATCAAAACCTTGACTCTGGGTCATGGGATTATCAGAAATGGGGTTTAGATTAGAATGCAGAGGTGAGTCGACTATGTTTTCAGGTTGGGAAAAATTGTTTCGACTCAGGAGGCTTTCCCAAGTATCCCCAATCTGAACTAAAAGTGACAACAACAGTATTCGTACGAGACCAAGATAGAGGATTTAAAATTTGCTTCTGATAAATTTTAGACTTTTTACGCAGACTCATGAGCAGGTAGAAAGGCATGTATAACTTGAAACACCAAAAAAAACCATCAACACACTTGAATCTCTGAGCAAAATAAAAAAAAACGCATACCTCAACTGCAACAGAAATTTTGAGATTTTTCCCTCCAAAGAACGCGACGTATCTCTGAAACAGTCCAATTTCTAGAAAAACTGTTCAATTGGAAGGTAAATGACCCCATTTCCGAAATGGGTTTCTGACGGTTTCCCCAAATTCATAACTGTTTGCCCAGAAAACCTCCTACAAAAACATGTCTTAGGTATGCAATTACGGTTTAAGAAAAAAAAAAAAAAAACTCAGAGTCATTTGGTTCAATTCGAACCAGATGAGCCATGGTCACTGTCAAATAGACATCATAGATATCACGGGAGGGAGGCTTTGACTTCCAATAAATGATTCGCAAGGAGAGGCCTGTGAAAACCACAATGACCAGATACCTATGAAAATGGGAGACTGTCATATTTGATAACTTGAGTTTGGAGAGACAAAAAACCAGGGGATGTGCAGATCTATGAGCCATTACACATAATGAATATCAAACCCTCAACCACTATCGAATTCCAATTCAAACAATGAATGGGGGTCATTAAAATACGGGACAACAGGGTGAGGTGTAGTCGCAGGCACATCAGGCCTGTACCAAGTGATATGACAATGATATGACTGTTGAGAGCATGAAGCACATATCAAATGCTAATATAAAGTTCTACACGTTCATACATTTCAAAAAATGAAACCAAAAAATCAACCATAGAACCGATTAAGTCATAATCCCCATAATACATGAAAATGTGGCAATGAATTAAATGAGTTTAAAAAACTTAGCAACATATGGGTTTCCTCAAGGTGTAATCTCTTAGGTAGAAAATAAAAACTACAAAATCATTACCTGATCCAAGTTTTTGTTTAATATTCATGCTTGTAGTCATGAATTTTAAACAAAACAACCGAAAATTTAAACGAAACACTCATAAGATAAGTTTAGCCCAATCATTGCCTCGAAGGTCAGAAACATAAGAGTTTATAAATGTAAGAAGGTGGCAACCACAGAAAGATATAATCTCTTTGTGATGATTTTAATTGTGATAAAAAAGGACAGAATTGGTGGCTTGCAACAATGACGACACTCTGGGCGAAGTAGTTATCCTTGCATCACCAGAAAATTTATGTCAGGGGCACAGATAAAATAATTTTTTAGAAACAATTAATGACAGATCAAGCGTTCCAATCATAACTCAGAAAATAACATAGTTTATCATTGGATATATTTCTTTCCGAAGATGTAATATGGTATCCTATTTAGATTATAGGTGTAGCGATGTTTATACAGATGACTTCAATACCGTTGACAGGGCCAATGCCACCAACAGACATTCATAGCCTCAGAAGGGATGTCATTTAACCCACTCTAGTACCTCTATCTTGTCCAAGAGTCATCCATTCATGATAAAAAAATATTAACACTTGATAAAATTAAAAGACATACCTGAGAATCCTCTCAAACCCGACATTGCTTCACTACCAACAGGCTTATTCAGTACCTCGATGAAGTTTCTTTGGTATCATGAGTACATTTACCCACTGCCAATAGACCTGTTTAGTGTCCCGACAGGTTTGCAAACACTTCCCACACATTGTAGTGCTTTAAACTCTATAGAATTTGTTTATAATTTCCAAAAACTTCGTGATATTCAAAAGAGCGGGGTGATACTGAAAATCTCATAGTTTGGAATGAAAAGTTTGATCATTTACAAATTATTTTTCTGTTTTGATGACTTCCATCATGATTTGGACAGTTAGATTTCTATTAAGAAATCATCTCTAGGATGGGGAAGCACACTGAGTTTTTCTCATTAAAATAGGGATGGTGTTAGATTTTTTTTAAGGATAATAGCGTTTTCCTGTGATTTTAATGAGAAACCAGGAACACTGTTTGAATACAAACTTCCCTCTGATGATCTTAGTTTTAGCACTTACTGCTCAGGTGCTTGAAAAGTTATCAACTGCTGCTAAAGAATAAGAGTTCTTATTCCCTTCAATAAATGAAATGGTTATTCAGATACAATTATTCAGAAAACAAATCAAAATCAAGCAAAATGAAAAGAACCAAAATAAAAAACAAAAAACAAAATTAAAAATATTTACAAGAGGGTGGATCTGAAATCATCAAGTGAAATATCTCTTGAGAGAGACTAAAAGAGAATAGAAAACCCTAATTAATATGAGTGTAGTCCTACTCATGGCTCTTCGTGTTAGGGTTGAATTGATAGCTACAATTTACTTATCTCTTTACTTTCCATTTAAAAATTTTATGATGATATTGCGTTTTTGAACATAAATATTCAACAAAAAGCAGAGAGAAAAAGATTTAAAGTGGACTTCCTTGACAACATTCATATTATGGATCCGTTGGTGTGCCTACTTGTGTTCATAACTACATAATTACAAAGAGAAACAATGAGAAATAAAACTAAAGAAAACCTACTCCTAAACCTACTCTAACTACTAAATAGATCAAAATGCTAAGTAAAATCGTATTTCCAGTGCATCCACAAGAGCATCTTTAATCCTACAAGGCGTAGAAAATCGGAAATCAGAACAAAAGAATATAGTATTTGCAGATAAAAAAGAAATATGTTATGATTACCTCCTATATATTCATTTAAAAACAAAGCAAGCACAACCTTACCATTCTTTTGAAACTTATTGATGTATGGATCCTCTAACCATTCTGCAATCTTGTCGTGATATCGGTCATAATGGCATGGAAGAGTTTGGGTAAGCTTGGAAAAATTTTCAATATTATGGGGACCTGACATAACCATCAACCAAGGCCGAAGTGTCCCATCCTCCTTACAATTTTCCAAGTGTTCATCAATTTTTTCACATGGAGGATCTACAAGAATCATGTCATGCTTAATTTCTAGATATTTAGGTAAAAACAACACAAGCATGACTTTATATTTATTATGAAGATTTTTTAGATATGAATCTTCAAGCCATTGTAAGATCCTGTCATAAAAATTAGGATGAAAACTATGACTTTGATGAAATGGGTATATCAATGGGGAACACATCATAAGAGGATTCATGACATCAATTATATCATTGGTTTGAACGCTTCCTTTGATAAGATTGTTTGTTTCAAAATGTGAAGCATAAACATTAAAATTCGAACTAATCAATGAACAAATATGCAATGTAGAATATTTGATCTCCATAGGAATGAGTGCATTGTCTTTTTAAAAAATAAATCATTTAAAATCATCTCGCAACATGTCTTTTAACCATGTGAGTGATGAAAGTGAAAGAGCATCAAATCTGACTTAAAAAATGTTATGTATGGAATCAACTTCACCAAATCTTGGCATATCGAAAAGATTTGATTGTGATGGGAAAGTGTAAGATACCATGGGTAAAGTATGATGTCCATCAGAATCTAAGAAGAGATCGAGATATAAAGAGTAAAAGGAATCAGAAATGAGCACATGAAAAGAATCTCTTGAGCTATGATATTTAACAATAGTATTATCAAGACATTCTTCTTCACTTTCCTTAAAATTTTCACTCTGTTTTGGTGATAAATTCTTCAACATAATATGATGATCTAAATTTGCCTCATGTATGATAGATAATTCAAAACTTTCATGACAAACATCTAATATTTCCTATGGATAAGTTATGATTTATGGATGAAGGTTTAAGGTTTCTTCTTCCAATTGCAGATCTACAACTCTAATCGGTTTCATTGGAATGTTAGAATGTTGAAGATGATTTCTGTCACCTAAGTGTTCTTCAATAACTGAATTGAAGTACTGATTAGAGAAAGAGTTAGAATAATGAGGACATTCACCTTGACCCAACACCGAATCTTCTTCCATGATGGTTGAGGATTGAGTATACAATGATTTAGAGGAAAAACCAATTTGATTGTCAATAAGAACCCTTTCAATAGATTCTACCTCCCCTGGTTATTCAAAATTTTCTGATGGATTCCTATCATCCTGTGAACAAAATTATTCTTGCAATTGAGTGATAGGATTTGTAACTGGTTCATCATTCACGATTAAATATGACTGGATGAAAGGGATGCAAGCATCATAGAGGAGATTTAGTACAAATGACATGTCATCAAGATTAAATTTACAGAGACCATGATGGATTCTTGTTGAAAATCCTTCTGGAGGTGAATTTCAATTGATTAGCAAAGTCTGGAATTCTTCACATAATTGATTGTAATCATAGATTTCAAAAGCATCTAAAAATTCCTCTACAAATTAAAACCAATAAAAAATGTGATATGCTGGAAAATACTCAAACCAATGTTTAATATGACCCCGAAAAGTAAAAGAAAACAATCTGCATAAAATCTTTAAATTAGAAATATCATGCTTGACGCATTTACACCAAAACTTGTTAATATGGTCTTTAGTAGATACACCACCCCCACCATTAAAGGTTAGTTTGGATAAGCAAGAGACAGTCTCGTTGGGAATATCAGGTAATGAGAAGTGCAAAGCATGTTCCAACACAATGATTTGGGGAGCCATGGGGAATCAAATACATTAAAAACAAAGACTCCTGCAAGGCCATCTTGTCAGTTTGGCATGCCTTCTAGTGCATTTTAAGATGACACAGAAGAAAAGTTTATAAATCTGGAATTACGACAGGCTGAGGGGTAAAACATTTTATCATTAAATTTACCTCGGCCCTCCTTCTAGCGCCATTTGTTGACTGGCGTAATTGACACACCATCAACTAGAAGGTCAAATCCAGACCGGGGTTGTCTAAATAACCCAATCCATTTGGAATGAAATGTCCTGACGAGTTTAATGGCTCCGTTGGCGAACTAAAGTCCTAAAAATAACAAAAGAAAGGAAACTAATCTAGAAAGCTATGATACTAATAATATAAGTTTAATAGTTACAAATGTTCAAATGGAAAGACAAATATGTGCATATGATTATAAACAATTTATGTACAACGTACAATATTTACTTGACATCTTGTGAAACAAATGTTTTTTGGGAAGTGTTTATAAGAGAGATAAAGAAAACACATACATTTTTTTCTTTTCTGTTGAATATTTAAAAGTCTAACACTAATGAGTGCTAATCCAATATAATTGAAATAAGAATAGACAGACAGTCAAAGCTATGAAGGCCAATGAGGCTCTGAAGGAATTTTTTACAATAAACAAGAATTCCAAAAACCCTTTACATCCAAAAACGTAACCCTAGGAGATGAAGCGCCAAAAGTCATGTGGGCCCCGTCTGGGTAAGTTAGTACCTCAACTTCATGGGGTCATAAATTTTGCATATGATCTCTGTTTTAGGCGTATGATAGCCCGTTGGAAAGGTATCGTTGAGGAGATTCATTTTGGGGGTTATATCATGCCTTTATCTATTACTGAAAATATCGATCGCAAAAAAACTTCATTTAGTCCCTCAAAATGGCCTCGGAAGTTAAATCTGCTAAAAATAGTAAATTGCCAAAATTGCTAGAAAATTATTTTAAGCTAGCTGGAAAAGGTGGGTGGCCATCGATATCCACCTGGATAAATACTACCTCCTTAGGAATCAATGGTATCTATTGTGTTGAGTTCCCCCATCAGATGAGGAAACTTTTGTTGAATTTGGCCCCGGGTGAGCCACTTGCCTTGGTGCAGGAGCTGCCTTGCTTTGATGACTCGATAAAGCTGGATCCTTTGTTGTCGAGTGCCCTTGATCTATGTGTCCACAATATGATCACCGGATTCTTGTTTTATGTAGTCGAGGTTGAGATATGTTGATGTTAGCTGTTCTGCTACGTCCGAGGTGTCCAATAATGGTGGGAAATAAGGGAGAATGAGATCCACGTTGAAGACTGGGTGTAGGCCAAGGATAGGAGGAATGTTGAGCCCAAAAGAATTATCTCCCATGAATGTGATGATGTATGAACCATAATGGAGTGGGAAAAGAGTATGATGGGGTCTTGTAAGGCATTCTTTCTACAAGTGCAACCAAAATTTGTCGTCCACCTAAAACTTATGTGGCACCCGATGTTGATCATGGCGCTGCTTGTACTTGTCATTGGACTTCTGTAGGATATCCTCAACTTGTTGGCAAATGTGCTAGATCCACTCAATGAACCGAGTGGATTTGTCAGCTTCAGTTGGAGAAGGAGATGAGTCAGTTGAGGTGACTGCAAGGGGAAGTGCAACATCTATGGGACCCAATGGTTGGAAGCCCAACCCCACCTGAAAGGGGTTGTGGCCAGTTGAGATATGCATGGCTCAGTTGTAGCTATGTTGGAAAAATGGAAGGCTCTCATCCCATGTGTGAGGGTGATTTGAATTATACATGCGAAGGATATGCACAATCATTCGATTTACGACCTCAGTTTGGCCATCTGCTTGGGGGTGGAAGGCCTTGGATTTGGTGAGCTTGGTGTCCAGTAGTGACCAGAGGCTCGACTAGAATGTGCTAAGAAATCAATTGTACCGATATAAGACAATGGCTTGTGGTATTCCAAAATGTACCCAGACTCATTCAAAGAAGAGCTTGGCAGTGGCCTTTGCTGTGATGTTCTTCTTATAGGCAACTAGAATCACCATCTTAGAAAATCTATCAAGAAACACAAAAACATAGTCATTTTCCTGCTTAGTGGATAGGTGGCCCAACATATAGTCCATTGAGATGGATTCCCATGGCCTTTTAGGAGTAGGAAGAGGGGTGTACACGCCCTGTTTCTTAGTGGTCGGTTGGGCAATAGCGCAAGCAATGCAGGACCTGATATACTTGCTGATCTCCTGTTGAAGTTTTGGCCAGTAGAAATGTTTCTATAGCATTGCCACTGTCTTTTCAATGCCGAAGTGTCCTGCCACCCGATTGTAGTGGGCTTCCCAGATCAACTTCTCTATCTCTCTTGATGTGTAACAACCAAATAATTCTAAACATCATTTACTTTCATAAGAAATTTATTTCATGAACTGAGATAATAACTTCATAACATAACAACAATCTTCATAATAGCAACTTCAGTAACTTAAATTTATCAATGAATAATGTTTTCATGGTAGAATGAAATAAACACATAGTTTAACAGATTACCTGGTTTTGATGCTAATTTATGTTGCCTTGCTGCCTTGTTGTTGCTTTCCTGCTACCTGATACACAGACCAATAATGCCACAAACAAAATAACTTCCCAAAACTACTATCCTCCCTGCCAACTAGGAAAACTACCTAGCTCCAGGATATCTATGGATATCCTGGCCCCCATGCCCAAAACCTCCAGCAACTCGATGCCTCAACGGATCAAAAGTGCCACAGCCAGAACTCTACTGCTCCCTGCAAATCTCACAATTCTCAGAAATCCATCCTCCATCGAATAATCCCCTCACCTCCACCTCCCTACTTCCTTATTCCCCTTTCATTGACCCATGCCTTTACTTCTTCAACCACCCCCGTGTCTGTCCCTTATCCTTCCTTTAATGTTTTATCTCCTCGGGATTAACACGTTATCCCTTGCTAGGTATGTAACCATTTTATATCATATATCATTGATCTCTTAGATTTATTTCTCAGGTCATTAAATGTAATTTGTAGTTAAATTATTAATTAGTTAATCACAATTATATCCTTTAATTAATTAATAATTCACTTAATTAATATCATTAAATCATCTTTGTTTAATTAATACCTTGTTACCACAATTAATCCCCTAATTAGTTTTACTTTATAATTCTAAAACATTTATCCAACTAGGGTCGTTACATACACCCACCCTTCAGGAAACTTCGTCCCGAAGTTAAGGTATCTGATGGTACAAAGGAAAAGAGCATGGTTCACACATTCACAACAAGTAACTGACATTATCACTAAGTAAGTCAAGAAAGCTCATACATACTAGTGTATATGTACAAGAAATGCATGTGTAGCTAGTACATGCAAATCTCGTGCATGTACTAATAATCAAAACTGTCATCC
>SNQJ01S0013004.1:170379-183583 GCA_010110895.2 Picea sitchensis
CACTCATAAAATCACTCCATCGCCTTTTCCTGGCATTCAGATCTCTTTGAGTGAAGAGATGTTTTAAACTTTGATGGTCCGTTTTGAGCTCAAAGTTTCACCCCACAAGATAGTGCCTCCAAAGTTTCAGAGCTAGCATTATCGCTGCTAACTCTAAATCATGATTCACGTATAACTCTTCGTGCTTCTTAAACTTTCTCGATGCATAAGCTATCACTTCTCCCTCCTGCATTAGCATGGCCCCCAACCATTGTTTCTAGGCATCCATGCAGACCGTGAAGTCCTTTTCCATATCCTACACTCGTAGAATTGGCGCACTAGTTAGTAACCTATTGAGATCAGTGAATGCATTATCACATTCTTCTGTCCATTCATACCTGACCCCCTTGCGTTGTAAAGTGGTGATGGGTTTCTCTATTTTTGAGAATCCTTCCACGAATCTCCGGTAATATTCTGCTAGCCCCATGAAGCTTCTCACCTCATGGGCATTTTTTGGCACTGGCCATTCCATAATGGCCTTTACCTTTTCTGGGTCCACTAAGATTCCTTCACCGGAAATGATATGGCCTAAGTAGTGGATCTCTTTCTGGAAGAAGGAACACTTCAACAACTTCCCATACAATTTGTTCTCTCTAAGGCAAGACAACACTATTTGCAAGTGTTCCTCGTGTTCTCTTTCATTCTTGGAATAGATGAGAATGTCATCTAGAAAAACTTGTACAAATTGATCTAAGTACTTCCGAAATACGCCATTCATGAGGCTCATGAATACTGCTGGCACATTGGTCAATCCGAAAGGTACCACAACAAACTCGTAATGTCCAAACCGAGTTCGAAAGGTAGTTTTTGGGATATCACCTTCCTTAATCCTTAACTGGTGATACCCTGATCGTAAATCGATCTTTAAGAATACCGCTGCTCCTTTCATCTGATCGAAGAGGTCATCTATTCGCAGCATTGGGTACCTATTTTTCACTGTAGCACAGTTTAAGTCCCTGTAATCTATACACAGTCGTAAGAATCCATCCTTCTTCTTTACAAAAATTACCGGTGCACCCCAAGGTGAGACATTGGGCCTTACTAGCCCTGAGTCCAGTATCTCCTTCAACTGCATTTGCAATTCACAAAGTTTCGACGCCGTCATCCGATACGAAATCTTGGATATTGGTTCTACACCAGGTTTTAGCTCAACAGTAAAATCAAGCTCCCTCTCAGGAGGTAATCCTGGTAACTCGTTCGGAAAAACATCCTGGAATTCTGACAATACCGGGTACTGATCCAATGAGGGTCCCTTCCTTTCATTCACTGCCTCCACTACATAAAGTTGACACCCTTGTCTCAGGCATCGCTTGACCTTCATAGTTGATATAAAGCATAATGACACTTTTCTCTGCACACCCTGGATCTCTACTGGTTTTCCTTCATCATCGACACAAAGCACCCTCTTTGCGAATCAATCTACCAAAGCTCGATGAGCTGCTAACCAATCCATTCCAATGATTAAGTCATATGCCCCAAGAGCAGTGACGTATACCTTCAACCTGGTAGTGCACACTTCTAGGTCTACTATACAATTATCGACACTAGGCCCTACAACNCTTTTTTTTCCCCCGAAGCCATCTCAACTTGTTTAAATTCATCGTGCTCGTAGGCTGCCAACCCACTCTTTTCTAATGCAGATGGTGAAATGAAACTACATGTCACACCAGAATCAAACAAAATCTTAACATTGATATGATTTAGCGTACCTGATGACTCCACCACTGTGGATTGATGTTCGGCCTGGCGGTTATTAATTGCTGCATAAATCTTGTGGCTTCTACTTGATCTCCCCATCGGTGCCTTCCCCTCTCTATGCACAAACCCTGATTGTAACGCTGGGCAGTCCCGTTGGTAATGGGGTCCTTCTCATCTCCAACAAGTAATACGAGATTGAATCGGTGCACAGTTATGTGATTGTCTTTGAAATGAGTTCCTTCCCCTGGAACCCCTGCCCCTCTTAGCTATTCCCTGAGATGGTCGTGGACCTATCTCTACCGTTGGCGATGAATGAGACGCTGCACTAGCTTCCATTGAAATCCCTGCAACTATTGTCCTTGGCACGACCTTGTTACCATATGGTGGTGGACTTGAGCCCCCTCCCCTAGGAAATGTCCTTGGTGCCTTTCCTACGAATCCAGGGTGATGTGGAAATGTCGGTCTTGTACCCCCGGTTAAGTTCATGTGCTCTTCTGCATAACGCGCATTTTCCACCGCCTCCACTACTGAAGACAGTTTCCACATCTATACCATAGATCTTATCTTCGGTTTCAATCCGTAGACGAAGCGCTCTACCTGTCATTGGTCATTGTCCATATATGAAACATACTTGACCAGTTCCATAAACCTGATCTCATATTCTTCCACAGTTCTGTTTCCTTGTACTAAGGCATGAAATTCCTCTATCTGTTGTTCCTCGTAGTATGCTGGTAGATATTTCCTTCGGAACCTCTCCTCGAAAATTTTCCAAGATACTTTGTCTGGGGTAAGGTGTAGTTGTCTTTCCAAGTTGCCCCACCAATTCAAGGCGCTATCTCTTAACTAAAAAATTGCGATCTTTGCCTTCGAGTTGGACGCATAGTCCCTTAAGTCAAAACACCTTTTCATGCCTTCCAACCATGCTTCCGCGCGTTCACTGGTGCGACCTCAGGAAAACTCCGAAAGTTTGATCTTCTGCAACTCTCGTGTGATGTCTTCAAGTGGAAGTCCTTCCCCTGAATCCATTGACACTTCTGGATTACCTATTCTAGATGGTGGGGGTTCTACTTCAGTCCCTGCCGGTTGGCGCCCTTTTAAAGTCTCATTAATGGCTTCCAACAAGCGCAGTATTAGGGCTAGTTCGGGCGATGGTGGTGGCACTCGTGGTGTTGGCGGTGCCCGTGACGATGCTCCCCTGCCTCTACCCCTTCGATTCCTGGCCATCTCATATTCCTTAACCTAGATCACCCCAAAGTTATCAGGGTGAGTTCCAGGATGTTTCAATTTGGTGCTACTTAAACTTAGAAACAGGTTTAGGCGTAAGTTTTCTTTACTTGTCTGTAAATAGACATTACTCCATTAGGGGATTGGCTAGGTTTGGGTTAGGATTAAGCGTCTAAGCTTGGTTAACATCAAACCTTAAGGTAGATTTACCTTACACTTAAATAAAATAATTAATTTAAAATTATTATTACACTAATTTAACCCAAATTAACTTTACATTGATTTACTAACTTACCTTTTTAAAATAAATTATTGATACTAAATTATTCAACTTACTTTAAATTATTTTTACACTTTAAAATATAAAAATCAATAATCGGACACACATGGATTCGGGCACACATGGATTCCACGTGCCCGCCTGTCTTCCTCTAGTTCCCTCGTATCTAACCCCAAAATTCTACACCTGTCAGCTCTTTGAATCCTTACACGTCCTTCCTCTGCCTCCACCTTCTCATCCACTGGGACTTTCCTCATGTCATTCTCTCTCCACCACAGATCTTGCCGTAGCTCTGGTCTGAGGTTCCAAGAATATCACCGACCATGGCTCGCCTCTTCACCACTGTTCTAAGCACTTTGCTAGCGTTGGGTATTGCTGTATCTGCTGCCAGATCATTCTGCAGAAACAAAGTATATTGATATGGTACTTGACAAGATCTAGGACCTGGAGTCCAGTCTCTTTAATTTATTGGGAACCAATCCCAAGTCTGTACACTTTGTGGAGTTCACTCTTAGGTATGGTAAGAGGTACGATTCAGTCTGCCAACTTGTGCACATCTTTAGTACTTTCGTGAAGAACGCGGAGTTAATCGAGTCAAGAAATTGCATGAACCTTTCTTATACTTTGGTGATAAATGGTAATTTCCTATTTTTGCAGTGCGAAATAAAAATGATTTGCTTGTAATTCCAGCTCTGGATGGATTTTGGTATTTTGCTTTCAGTTTACTTCTTTTGTATTTATAAATTTATTCAGCTGTGTATATGCATGTAGTTAGATGTGTATATATGTATGCATATACATTGTCTGCCCGTATTCCCCATGACCTTTTGCACCTAACTGTGAAATTCTCGACTCAGTTTCGGGTTTAGGGGTTTCCTTATGCCCAATGCCGAGATTTCTCTATCCTCACGGACTCCTGATCCCCGATATGCCGATGCGCTACCTTCTGGCTTTATCCCTCCCCTAACTATGCTTTGGTCCATGCGACCCCTCCTATGTGACCGCAGTCATACTCCCTATCGGGATTCGGGGTTTCACAATTCTCGATGTCACGAACCCTTGTCCTTGCAATCTCCCGATCATCAATCTACCGATACGGTGCTTTGTGCGCTAGCCCCTACCAGGCTAAGTTCTTGGACCATATGACCATTATACCACAAGGCCACAGCCTTGTCCCCTATCGGGTTTCGGACATCACAATATCGAAATGCATGAACCCTGTGTCTACGGGATTCCCGATGTCCCGATACCCGATACGCCTCCTCCTTGGGTGTTAGCCCTTCCAGATATACCTAGGTCCATGTGACCTGCTCCTATGTGACCACTGCCTTATGGCCTCCCATCGGGGTTTCGGTCCTTCTCAAGCAAGAGTTTCATCACTTCTAAAATTTGCGATGCCATTTATCATTTACTTTTGGACAATGAATGGTAAAAAAATTTACAAAATAAATATTTTTAGCGCCCCTTTAAAATTTTATTTAAAGCGGGTTATAACTTTAAAGTTGCGAGTTTTTCATTTAATGTTTAAAGAAATCGAGTTTCGGGGTTTTCCGTAACAAATGATCTATGTAAATTGAATCACGAAACCCCGATCTCCGATTTTGCGATGTGATTAAGTCTTAATTAAAACATCTTTTTAACGAAGGTTTAAGAGTTAAGTTAATTACGTCACGTTTTCGGGGTTCGTGATTTCGTAGTGCATGGATACTTTGTCCACGAAACTCGTGATATCCCGATCTGTGATGCAATCTGCCACCTGTCCACCGTTGACCCTTTCGTGGGCCCCACTGTCCCTTGGCCCATCGGGAAATCGCGTTTCGCGATTTCGCTACTCTTGTTGCTATGTTCCCGGGACTCTCGATATCCCGATTCGCGATGATAGCTGGCTTCCACTACGGAGCTTTCCACTTTTCGGAGAATCGGGCCTCACGTTTCTGAACTGCAAGGACCACTTGTCCACGGGATCCACGATTTCTCGATTCGCGATGACCCGATGGACGACCTCCTGTCAGAACCTTTCCCAATGGCTCCGATCACTGCCACGTGTCCCAAGAACGGACGGTCCTGATCGCCTCTAGCTGTTTCAGGGTTTTCGATACTCCGATGACAAAAATCTTCTATCAACTCGAAACCTCGGTAGCCGATATACCGACGGGTCGTTCGATCTCCGCCACGTGTCTCCTCAAACGGACAGTCCAAATCAATCCTCGAGACTCGCCATTTCCTAAAACCGCAAACACTTACCCTCGCGACCACCTGATGTCCAGATGTCCGATATGGCGAATGATCATGTGACACCTGTCAAGATGTTTGATGCATAAAGAAAAATTTCCCACTCTAATGCATTTGTATCCTGCATAATAGAAAGTTCTCTTTTTGGGATAATGTTAGCTGCGTGAGCATTATGTGGTGTCAAAATTGCTCTCTTCGGCACGGTTAAAATTTGCATGGGTCTATTGTTCCTGCGATTTTTCATTATTGAAATTTACCTTGACCGCAGTCTTCTCTGATCTTAATTTCAGGTTATCGGGGTTTCGTCTTTCCCGTTGCCAAGAATTCTTGTACTCTGCAATCCTCGATCACCGATGAGCTCCTTTTTGCCTTAGCCTCTCCCTAGCTAGGCTCCTAGTCCACACGACCATGCACACAAGACCGCAGCCTTATAGCTTTCCTTTCATCGGGGTTTCAGGATTTCTAATACCAAAGTGCATATGCACCTTGGATCCGCGATCCTCCGATTCCCGATGCGCTCCCACTTTTTCTAGTCCCCTGGGCTAGTCTTTTGGGGTCCATACGACCTCCCTCTATATGACCGCCACCTTACTTCTCGTTGGAGTTTCGGGGTTTTCAATGCTAAAGTGCATATGTCCATGGAATTCTCGATTCCTCGAATCCCGACTCTCCGGTTGGTTGATAGCTGGCCCCTCACGATGGCACTATCCTCCCTCTCTGATGTGCAGATAACTACCCCCCCCACTCATCGGGGTTTCAGACTTCGCGATTTTGAAATGCAGAGATTTCGTGTCCACGGAATCCCCGATATACCAATCCTTGACTTTCTTCGGATCTCCGACACGCGTCCTAAATGGATGGACGGTCCAGGTTAAGCCTCAAAATTCACCAAACGCCAATCCAAAAGAACTTATCTGTGTGAGTCCCGATGGTCCTAGCGCCGATGACTCTCAGATGGTTGCCACCTGTCCCAATCAGATGGACGACTCTGATTGTATCAGAGTTTTCACCATGAATTTCCCCGACCTCATTATTAAGTATTTTTCATTATTAGCCACTATTTTAAAGGGTGTTGCTTTGAATATTCAGACTAATGTTGTATTAGCCATTTATGATCTAGTTAAAGGGTATTACCTAAAGTGGTTGCTTGTGATATATATAAGACCATTTGCTTGGATAATGTAGGGGTACTACCTTGAGTATATTTTTCTGATACTGTATCAGTCATATTGGGTCAAGCTGAATGTTGCTTGACACAATCTATTAAGACGCAAACTGACGTGTTTTGCTGGCAGGTTAAGCGTGGCTGGAGTTAACGCTTGGGGTTTTGGCCCTTAGGCTGAGATTTCGAACTAAGATGCTCTGATACCATATGTAACGACCAAATAATTCTAAACATCATTTACTTTCATAAGCAATTTATTTCATGAACTGAGATAATAACTTCATAACATAACAACAATCTTCATAATAGCAACTTCAGTAACTTAAATTTATCAATGAATAATGTTTTCATGGCAGAATGAAATAAACACATAGTTTAACAGATTACCTGGTTCTGATGCTAATTTCTATTTCCTTGCTGCCTTGCTGTTGCTTTCCTACTACCTGATACATAGACCAATACTGCCACAAACAAAATAACTTCCCAAAACTACTGTCGTCCCTGCCAACTAGGAAAACTACCTAGCTCCAGGATATCTATGGATATCCTGGCCCCCGTGCCCAAAACCTCCAGCAACTCGATGCCTCAACTGATCAAAAGTGCCACATCCAGAACTCTACTGCTCCCTGTAAATCTCACAATCCTCAGAAATCCATCCTCCATCGAATAATCCCCTCACCTCCACCTCCCTACTTCCTTATTCCCCTTTCATCGACCCATGCCTTTACTTCTTCAACCACCCCCGTGCCTGTCCCTTATCCTTCCTTTAATGTTTTATCTCCTCGGGATTAACAGGTTATCCCTTGCTGGGTACGTAACCATTTTATATCATATATCATTGATCTTTTAGATTTATTTCTCAGGTCATTAAATGTAATTTGTAGTTAAATTATTAATTAGTTAATCACAATTATATCCTTTAATTAATTAACAATTCACTTAATTAATATCATTAAATCATCTTTGTTTAATTAATACCTTGTTACCACAATTAATCCCCTAATTAGTTTTACTTTATAATTCTAAAACATTTATCCAACTAGGGTCATTACATGATGGAACATAGATATGGCCCAGACGACACAACAACCCATCCTGAAGATGGAAATTATCGACAACTATGTTTGCACCCAACATTTGGTAGGTGGTGGTGAAGTCCGTGTCTCTCTCATAGAGTTGGGGCCATCCAGAGGTCTTGTTGTTCCTGAGTTTATAATTTAAGGCTGTAAAGTATACCATCAAGGCATTTGTAAATGATTAAAGGAATAACTTGTGGATAAGAAATGAAAAGGAAGGGTGAAGCATAATCAGTTTCTCAACTGTCTCTGTCTAGCTTCCTGTTGTTCTTGGATGCTAATATCTCTCTCAATAGCAGCCCATGAAAATTCTAATTCGACCCGATTATTTGTTGTTTGTAGAATGGTATTAAATAGGTTCAAAGCAATGCTGGTTTGATCTTGAAGGCCAGGTTCAATGTTGGGTTGTCTGCTACTTGGAACAGTCATGGAGGATAAGATTTTATTTTATTGTGAAAGAATTTAATCAAATGTTACTTCAAATTTTAAAGAGATGAGAATAAGAAAAAACAATTTTAAAATTCAAAACACTAACATAAATACATTCGAGGCCGTTTCCGGGATTTGCAACAATTTTGGAATTATAAAATGACAAAGAAGTACTGCAGAAAAATATGAGGCTTTAATCTAGAAAGAATCTCATATTTATGACAGGCAATAAAGAAGGAAAATGAGGTTTCTAATGAAAAGTTAAGTATTAAGGTTCAAATGATTAACAGGTCTTAAAATCACTGATAGCAATTTCAGAGGAAAAGCTGTAAATAATTTGATATCCAAATCAAACTGAACTATATACGAGATGTTTGCAGGTAACTTCAAATTGATTTATTCATTAGAAAAACATTGAACAAAAACACAATAAAGTGTAATAAACAGGGTTGAAGAAAACATAGCTACAAATTTGCAGGATTCAGAATCTTGTTTGTAATGTATATTATATGATGGATTGGAAAAATGTTAATACAATCGGCTCTCTCCAAAAATCCCAAGCCTTTTCTCCGTCTTTAGAAAATACATTTATACATCTTCATCAAAATTTTCTTGTTGGTGACTAACCAACTTCCTAATATTACTGTTACATATAAGAATAATGTCAACCGTTTACATTTCCTTTCTAATTAAAAAAAAAAAAAATGTTTTTATGCTTGTGTTAATGAACTTCTTTTTTCCACTTCAAGACACTGAACACATTTTCCAAAAAATTTCACAAAAGTTCTGGGAGCATCTGGTATCTCATTTGCTTCGAACAAGAAAAATCTTTTCTGTAATTCAGGCAAACGATTTTCTATCATCTTCTCTGTGAACTTAATAGTTTGCAACTTTAAGTTCAGTGTGACCATCCATTTGTTGATTTCTGTGATATTTATTAATTTAATTTTTGAAATCTCTATCTTCATTTCCTCCAGCTCTTCTTTGAACTTTAGCTGATGCTTGGCAATATTAATCTCACCTAATAATCCGGGACAGTCATTTGTTCCGATATTCAATGAAGATCTTTCTAAGAGATCAAAAATACCCTGGCAATCATCATTGACCTCTCTGGTTATTCTTTTATATTCGGCCAGGTTTGCTTCCCACACTTTAAGTATTATGTCCCCTTTAACCTGTTTAGGAATGGATAATTTCTGAATCCTTCCGTCTTCTTCCTTTGTTGAGAAGGCTACTGCCTTTTGGAAAGTCGTTCTAGCTGTTTTTGCTTCCCTTTCCTTCTGGAAAACATTCTCCAAGGATTTATTTGTCTCTTGAAAATAATTCTGGACTATTTCCAGATTCAAAAACACTTTTTGTTGTTCTTCCTCTGTTTTCAAATATATCCCCAATACTTGTGTCCTGAAAATTTCAAGTTCTACTACTTGGTTAGTAATAGAACTAATTTTATCTTGTAACTGTTTATTCTCTTCTCCCAGCTTTTGTACCTGTGCCTGAGTGACCTGTATTATCTATTTTGCCTCCTCTAAGTATTTTTTCAATTTCTGAATTTCTTGCATATCTTTTAGTCTAGCTTGTTCTAGACCCTTTTGTATTCCCCAACCGATATTTCTCTCAGTTTCTTTTAATTTGTCCTGTAACTGAATTATTGTCTGGTCTTTTTGTTCGAGGATGCTTGTTGAATTACCAACAAAATATATATTTGCTGATGCTATAACACCCATCGTACCTGCTAACTCTGTAGCAAATTCTCCATCTTTAAGCTTCTTTCCATCTAAAATGACCCTCTGTTTTTTAATCATCCCCTCTCCTCGTGGATGAATTTCCTGTTTCAATATTGCTTTTCTCTTTTTACTGAAAAAGCAATCTGATGGAGGGATTTCATCTCTTGAAATTGGCTCTAGATCACTAACATACAAAGCTCCTTCATGGGGGGTTCCATAATTTGACTGTAATGGGGTTAAGGAAGTGATAGGACTACCAAGCTCTGTTGATGTTGTTCCTCCTATCTTTTCTGGAACATCGTTAATAATTTCTGGAGTTGTTTCCATCCCTTTTCCTTTCTCTATCTCTGATTCTTTTGTTTGAGAACCCTCTGTGTCTTGGGAACGTATCTCAGAATCCTTCACCTTGCCTTTGGTATTTTTTTTGTCCTGTGTATTAGCTTTAAACCATGGAGGGGGCCCTTCCTATTCTAGAGGTGGGGTTGAAACTTCACCCTGCAAACTCTTGGGCAGGCAACTTCGCCTATGGCTCTAAAATGATGTGAATCCAGTCTATGATTCAGATGGCATGGCATGTACTCTACTCAGTACTTCTTCATAGGATTTAACATCCTTAAATATATAATCATACATAGATGTTTCATGTTCATATGCCTTTAGATTACAATGTATAAAATGCCTACTTATTACTTGGTAGGGGTCATACTTTCTGTGCTCAATATCTACTAATTTCACTTCTTCTAATGACTCAACCTCTACCTTAGAATGGCCTAAATTTAATAAAGAAAAATTCCCAATATGAACAGGGAAAGATGGCCATGACTTCTTCTGAGCTACTTTTAATTCTAATCCAACACTGCCCTTTACTATCTGATGGGCTACCTCCCTGCACACCAATCTGTCTGGTATGAATTTAGGGAGTGCATGAGGGGGAATGGAACAACCATAAACCCTAATGTAGGAAAAAGTTTCCTCAATAAACCAGTCGGCAACTGCTTTAAGATTTTCTGTGATTGCATAAAAAATGCGAGGGGGTTCGCATCCAAAAAATATTCTATGCATCGTAATTATAATAAAATGACAAACCTCATAAAATGCATCCTTAGCATTTTCTTCCCAAAGGTCCGAGTGATATTTATGAATGGGTTCTGGACAAGAAATGTTCCAACTCCAATTCATTAATGGAAAATGAGTCACATAACAGATTGCATCCATAACGTATGCAGACATATAAAAGGCTGCCGGTTGTCCCTTTGATTTTGCTGCTTTGTAGGTTAAGATTTCTTGTGTTAGGTTATCTGACAAAATCTTATGCCCATTAAAACCATTTCCTTCTGAAGCTTCCTCTAAAAAGGGCACCCAATCTGCATGAAAATGGCAGGGATCTTTTCTCCCAAAAAGTCTACATAACATTATGGCTACATATACCATGTATTCATTCAAGGATGCTATAGCATAAATCTCATGGGAATCAGCTCTACAATTTTCTAGACACCTCGCCCATTCTCTAATCATATCAGGATATGTCTGGTCTGCCTCAATACATTCTTTTCTCTGAAACTCTTCTTAAAATTCAGCATTAAAAGTATGTCTAAGATTTGGCGAGAGTTTATACATTACTTGTATGTGTTCTGGCCTGAATGAGCCGATGATAGCTCCTTGGTCGTTTAAAATGCTCCTTGTTGGGATATTGACCTTTTCCAAATCCCAGCTAATCATATCAGTGTATGCCACAAGCCACGGGCGTGCAACAATCTTATGAATCTCAGACTCAGCTATGTCCCGACAATGATTTTCAGAATCAGGATGAGCATTCTCAAGCTCATACTCCAGCAATTCGGAGATTAGAGTCCAAGATTTAATGGAGTCTATAGCATGTGGAGTGGTGTCAGAGATGATATCTCCTTCCTGTGTGTCTTCGTTCTTGTTCGGTGCCTTTTTGGGTGCCATGACTTTGCATTTAATTGATAACCTGTCACAGAAAATGGATGAACGAGCTCAACTTAAAATGAAAACACAGACATTTGAATGTTCATTTTGAATATATTTAAAAATGACAAGATTGACACTGCTATCACGAATTTAGGGCTTTTAATGTGAAATATATTTTTCTGAGATACACATTTAATGTCCATATTTAGGCACCTTTGAGTTTTTAAAGAAAACGAGACACTTACTTAATCAGAAAGTGAAACATGAATGAACACTTAAAGAATGATTACCATTAATCCTGTTTTGAAAACAAAAGGTTAATTAGTGCTAATCATAGATTAAAGCTGAAAACTTTGCTTTTCGAGATTTCAGAAATCATGATGTCAAGAGGTATGTCATTGATGAAATCCGATTTCCGAAACTACGAAATCATGATTTTTTAATTAAGACTTTAAACGTTTTTAGCAAATTTAATTAATTGAGATTAAACATTTTCGGGATTTCGGAGATCATGATGTCAAGAAGTGTGTTATCAATGAAATCTGATCTCCGAGATCGCGAAATCGTGACAGTTTTATTTTTAAAAGCAGGACTTAACTCATATTAATTAACTAAATAATCACGATTAAGGCCAAAAAAAAATTAGTTTGATTGAACGCGAACTATGAGTCAGGGTTTCGTGATTCATGATTTCGGGAAACATGATGACAAGAGGTATGATCTTACTGAACCGTGAATCCCGAAATCGCGACATGATTATCTTAACCCTTAACCTTTCTTAAAAGAGAATTAATTAATCCGTGTTTTAATTAAGACTTCAACGTTTCGGGAAATCGGGGATCGGGATTTCGCGATTCGATTTGCATCGAAAAATTTGTTTGTAGCAAACCCCGAATCCCGAAAATTCTTTAAGCTTAATTTTAAAATCGTTAGTTTTAAAATTTAACACGATTTAAATAATTTCAAATAAAAGGCATCGGGAGTCTTATAAGTTTTGTAATCCTTTTTCCTTTTATTATCCGAATAATTAAAAACTTTAAGAAAAAAGGTATCGTGTGATTAGGATTAATAACGAAACTCATGTTTTGTGAAAAGACGAAACCCGAAAGAGAAAAATTTAGGCCTTAGGGATAAAAAATTAAGAATTGTTTCAACATAGGCTCCAACTGGGGACCTTGTCTCCTTGTGGGATGAGGAGAACATGTAGACTTAGTGCCTTCATTGGGTTAATGGTGTCAAGGATTTATCACTGATGAAATTGCTAAGGGAGAGGAAAAAGAGGAAAAAGAGATTTCATTTCAACTTCTGAAAATCTTTTCAAAATTTCTTATTTGTTTTAAACTCAATTGTAATCTTCTTCATAATATTATCCTTCTCGTATGAAAATAAGTTAGTATTAAGATGA
>SNQJ01S0013005.1:0-41861 GCA_010110895.2 Picea sitchensis
TGTCATTTTTATTCTTTTCGCACACATAAAAGGTTCAAGGTGTGGTTGAGATTGTGTTTTAGATATTAGGATGTAATAGATTTGCTTACATAGAGAATTTGAAAGAGTCTATTTTTATATTGTTGTAAGTAGTTGTGAGTTTCACAACCATACCCATCTAATATGGTTAATAAAGTTTTGTCTAACCAATTATATATTTAGAAATATAAAATAAAAATTATTATGTCATATTTATGATTTATCTCTAGATGAAGATGTTGTCTATTTGAGTTTTCATACAATCTACAATTTGATTTGAGTTTATACAACTTACAAAGTTTTATAGTCAAGATGTATAATAGTGTCCTCATCAATATTGTAGTGTTTCTATTAGTGATATTCTTAAATAAGTACATATAGTTTTTGGGCATAAGCAAAGTACTACTTGAAAGTGTTGTTTAATGTTTTCGAGTGGTATGCAACATAGTGTTTGAATTGCATCTAGACTCTTCTCATTGCACATATTTGCAAGCTATCCTATAACTATTTTTGGAAAGAAAAATCCTTTGACAAATCAAAGATTTAAGGTGTTTTTTTAGCATTAATCGATTAATCTAGTATAGATCTCATCAAATTTTGAACATGGTGTCTTAATTCAAAACATTTTCCATGAAAATTGACACCTGAAATTGTATTCCAACCATCCAATTTTGTTAATTTCATAAAATGTTATATGTCAGATCTAATTTCTTTAATTTTATAAAATGTTATATGTCAAATGTTTATTGTGTCTAGTTTAAAAAAACGCTACAAGAAACGTCATGCTCTACTAATTTATTGTTTATCTTACATGTTGTATGTGAAAATATAAACAAATATACACACTATGATAAGTAACACACCTATAAATTTATGCAATTTTTAGATATTTATTTTCCTTTTACTATTTTTTAAAAAATTTAAAGAAAAATATATACCTTTTTATCTACCACCAATAATATTTGATACTATAATTTATAGTTTTTCTATAAAAATGATATTTTTATAAAATAATAATGTAAAACAATGTTCATAGTAGTTTTCACGAAAAAATAATGATTGGATTTTCTAAATGAACATATGATGTTATCAAAAAATTATACAAATAATAAAAAAATAGTAAAAAATTAAAAAAGACAACATTAAGGTATGATATTAATTCATGCCACCATTTTAGCTAACTCTTGTTAAATTTTTATGCCTGACTCAAAATATTTCACCATGGTTTAAACTTCCACAAGTCTAACTATATGAAGTGGAAATTACATTGTAGTTAAAATGAGTGTAGGTTAAACATCAAGCCTTTTTCTAAGGAAAATTAGATAAGTTATTAGGTTTAGAGATTGACTTAGCACAATGGTTTGGTGGGGAAGCAAATTGGTCCAAGAAATTTACAAACTAAAATACAAAGCACTCGCATGTCTCCTTGGCATTAGTTTGATATAATGAATATGCATATTCGTTCTCCATCTCACCTTCCACTTGTATATGATCCTTCATAGCTCAAATGTCATAAGGTTGTCAACAACCACATAATGATATTCTTAAATTTTAATTTCCACCTATTTTTTAAAAATATCCACTGATTTAAAAATATCAATATAACACATATTGTTTGACATAGTCAAACAATATCAATCGGAACATTTCACAAAGAAACATATGTCTAGCAACATAGAATTATGATAGTATTATATTGAATAATATAGTGTTTGATACATAGATATACACTAATCTATAATAATCCTAAATCAATCTGTATCATATATTATTCAATATATGGTTAAAATTCTTCCTATTGTTCAATTATCACAAACTATTTCATTCAATATGATATTGAATAAAATATATGGTTATATTTTGAAATTATGTTCAAATTAAAGTTAATTAGTTGACGCATGGATAAAGTGAATGCACACACGCATATTGTTTGAGATATTAATCAATCGACACATGGATACTACCTAAATTGAGATAATATTCAAAATTGCATTATTGTGAAGATTATACTATTTGATATAATTTTATTGAACACAAAAGCTATATAATCAATTGATACATAGATAATGCCTAAGGAGGTATTAAAGAATGGCATATTTGTGAGTTTTATTATATTGCTTGTTATGTGCATATAAATTGATCTGTATCATAAAGACAACGATTTATATGTCAAACCCCAATGCTTGATAGTATTCTACATGCTATGTAGGGATTTTTTGTTGATCTTTTGTTTATGATAGCCTTAAGCATGGAACCTTATTACATTACTATGTAGATAGAGTCCCTCCTAATTTTATCATTAGCCTAGTTTAAGGAAACTTGCATTCCACTTCTATCTTGTACTATCTTGCATTTGTTCCATCTTCTAGTCCATTTCCTTTTTGTTGTTTTCCTAAAATTGTGTATAATCAACCCTTTTCAAAACCATGTTATTCAAGTCCTTAGGTTGGCTTTGCAAATAATTTGGATACCTTGTTGTCTAAGTCTTTACTTTCTTCATGAGTCATAGATGAGCTCTTTGGAGGTTTAGTCGGAGTAGAATTTTATCCATCACCTCTTTCCATGTGCGACACAATAATATTTACCTAGAATTGTCCTCTATTTTATCTTTACCGCATTTTTTGAACCACCTCAAATAGATATCCAATCAAAAATTTTAGAAGTTTTAAACTTACATACCTTTTTGAGCCCTTATTTGGGGCCTATCTTGTAGGCTAACCTCGTAGTTATTATATCTCATACTTTTTGCACCTCTAAGTTTGAAATTTTGGTTTGAAATAGCCTAGTATGTCTTATTTTCACTACCATAGGTCTCATTAATTTGAATGTGCCTAGAAAAAATATGATGTTTTTCTAAAACTTGTTTATTCTAGCGCCTTCCAGAAGGGAAAACTTGGATTGTAGGCCACATGTGTAATTTATAGATATGAGTCTGAAATTTGGACATAAAACATTACAATTCATATTCTTTCCAATGCCACTAGTGGAACACAATTTGGAGCTCACAATATTAGGTTATGATTGTTTTACCAAAAACACCCATTTGATACTAGTTTCAAGACTAGTCAGAAACCCTAACTCCCATAGCCTATAATTTCAAAAGTATAGTGAATTGGAATATGAATTTTTTACCCAATGTACTTTACTATGTCTTCTTTACACCTCGAAATTTATCTCCCTAAAAATTCCCAAAACAAAAGTTAGAGAGAAAATGGTAAGATGACATGTTTGAAGGAGCCAAATCAAGGACCATCTGCACTGATACCAAATTTATGAACCAAATAATCCAATGAACATTAATTAGTAGAATTTCAATAATTCCATGCCTAAAACAAATGAATGAGTGAATAATAAGCCTCTTCAATGTGGCAACCTCCAATTAGAAGATATCCAAATGCACATTATGATATGAGTATTCAAATGAATCTCCTTGATTCATAAATACGAGATAAAAGGGACATGATGTATCCTACACACTAGTCCAACCTAACTATAATCAATATAATAATCATGAATGTGGGTTATGACCCTAATAAATGTGTTCAATGGTGACACTAACAAACTGTTGGAAAATTTTTGTAAAGAACACATAGAAATCTCAATTCCTCCCCCCCTCTCTTCTTTTATAAATATTTCACTTTTTTTCTTTTTCATATTATAAATCTTGAAAAAGTAATAAAAGAATACCAAAAATGTAGCGGAGGAGATGAGTGTTGTTGGGTGAACAACTACATTCCAAACACATGAAACATACCATTGCAAAAGAAAGCAAAAAAGGAAATGTGCAAGTTTTGGACACTCGTAACCATGACTCCTCCAAAGCATAAGTCTCTTAGTTTACGATAACATCTTCTAGTAGCCTCCGAGTTGACAACGTATGGCTTGGCTCTTTCAACTTCCTGTGCCGGGAAGAGCTGCCAGCCAGTTTACAGCTGCTAGTGCCGCGAATAAAGAGCTAGGTTCGGGGAAGGAAGAAGCGGATAGGCCTATTTATGAACCGAGAGTGCGAGAGGCCTGTTTAGTTTATTAGCCTATTTGTTGTTTCGTATAGAAGGAAGAGGCAACTGTACGTCCATACCTCAGCCCTAATCAAAGTAGATCCATGCCTAAACAGGATGGAAGGAACACTTTTCTGTACCTCCACTCATAAAGAACCACCTCCCCAAGAGGCACCTCCCCACCCCAAAAGGGCTCCTCCTTATAGCTTGGATCCGAGTGAATAAGGGGGCAAGCTGACTCGCTACCGCTCAATCAGCTGAGTAACATCTTTTTTTATTGGAATATTTCTAAATTCTCTCCTCTTTCGGTACGCTTTTGCTTTTGCGTAGGCTAATCAATTAAGATTGATAGGACTCCTACGGGCTACGTAGTAGTCTATTTATAGTAGGCTCGTGGTATAACTTTCCCCTCTCCTAGCCCCCTCTGGATGTTTACTTTTCCGATCCCGATCGAGCCGCTGACCCATCCGGTTTTTATCCTCTGTCTCCGATCCCCGGCCCGCCTCTTCCCCTCCCTCTGGTCTGGCTGGCTTTACCCCTCTCCCTGATTCGCATCTTTCCCCTTCGGGAGGGAGCTTATCCCCCCTGTGGGTTTGAAATGCATTTAAGCAAGGAATGCAATGGCTAGTGACAATTAAGAGTGTAGTGGGGGTAACTAAAATATAGTTGAGTATTAGGCCAAATAGTGCGAGCATTGGTAAGCAATGTGTAACGTACCCAACCACTCGCAGGATAGCCACACTACTTCAAATCTCACTTCAAGGATTGATTTTGAATTATGATAACATTTAATTAATAAAGAAGCATGAAATAAATGGAATAACCACACATGCAATAATCAAGATTCATGCTAGACTTTAAAAGAAAGATTAATCATGCCATTCACAACAAAAACCAACAAAAAAACACATTAAAATATATATCTCAGAGATATTAATTAATACACAACGAAAATAAATATACCAGCAAAGGAAACCATGAAAAAGAACACGTATATTAAACAAACCAATCACCAACTGATTGCAAACCAAGGACATTCCACCCAACCTTAGACGTTGTTATTCCAAGTGTCAACAACAGGTCACCCCCAAGCCAGGGCTATGAATCCACAAGGATGGGTTCCAGAGCGATATTGAACTTCCCAAACCAATCAACACTCAATCTCTCACAGGTTTCTCAACACAAAACAATCCAAGGTACACCATCCCTCTTCTCTCCATCCTACACCACCCAAAGACAATGAACCCCCTTCACTACCACACAATCCCTCAAAATGTCCACTTATTTCTAGGGCTCCAGTGCATCTGGTCAAGAATATCCATGTTGAGACTCTTCGGATTTGCAACTGTGAACAAGGTTTAGCACATGCCAATGGATCTTAGGCATACATGCACCAATTCATGGCTAGAATACACAAGTAATTACTATATCCAACAAACAATGGCTTATTTTTCCAACAATTCATTTTCCCTTTTCCCAACAAAAACAAGAATGAGCAAGGAATAATGAATCAACAATAATTAATGAATAAGAACCACCAAACATCCCACAAGAGAGGTTTATATAATTACATGCCATAAAGAATCACATGGCCTTTTCCCTAAGAATCTCACATAACGAATTCTTTCAATTAAAACCAAGATGGATAAATAAAATATAATAAAAATACTTAGCCCCTTTATCCCCCTCTCTCGTGGAATCATAGCCCCTTATAGCTCTTGTCCATGTCTGTCTTGCAACTAATGATGTATTTTATTATTATAATTAACAAAGTACTACAGTTCCTAGGCACTCCGGCCTTTCATCAAATAAAAAAAAATGCATTATTAATATGGAGACTTAAAACCAGGGCATTACATCCCCCTCCCCATTATTTTGGCACTGTCCTCAGTGCATATACAAAACATAAATCAAAATTTTAATTTTTTTCAAAAAGTCATGGGTACTCTGCCCGCATGGCATCTTCATTCTCCCAAATAACATCTTCAAGACCGTAAGAATTCCACTGAACTTTTACCAGTTTTATGACTCAATTCTAGAGAACTTTGACTTTTCCGTCCAATATGCGCATTAGTTGGACCTGAAAGTCTCATTTTGACTCCACCTAAATCAAATTCCAATCAATAACATGGTCATGATCATGTACATGCTTTTCCAACAAAGAGACATGAAAAATATTATGCACATTCATGGAAGCAAGTAATGCAAGCATGTATGCAACTGGTCCTATTATGTCCAATATCTCAAATGGACCACAGAATTTGGCTTCTAGCTTTTTACAATTGCCCAACTTCAATGAGCTCTTCTTAGACTTCACTTTCAAAAGCACATGTTCTCCCACTTTAAATTCTATAGCTATTATGTTCTTATATGCATAACTCTTTTGTCTATCATGTGCTCCATTCAAATTCTGTTTAATTTTAACCATCTGGTCTTCCATATCCTTGAGCAATTCGGGCCCAAGCACTACTCTATTTTTTGGGTTGTCCCAACTCAACGGAGTATTGCATTTTCTATCATACAAAAATTCGAATGGGCTCATCTTCAATGAAGCTTGATACCCATTATTATAGGAAAACTCAACCAAATGCAAATAATCTTCCCACTTAGATGGATTATCCATCACATACATTCTCAACATGTCTTCAATCACTCGGTTGACTCTCTCTATCTACCCATCTTATTATGGATGATATGTTGTGATAAAGTTTAGATTTGTACCAAATCCTTTAAATAATCCCCTCCAAAAATTTGAAGTAAAATTTGTATCTCTGTCTGAGACAAATGCCTTAGGAATCCCATGCAACCTAGCAATTTCCCTCATGTAAATTTCTGCAACATTAGTTGTTGTATGAGTCATCTTTACAAGAACAAAATGAGCAAATTTTGTCAAATTATCAACACTACCATTATTGAATCATGTTGTCTTGTTGTTCTGGGTAGCATAGTTATAAAATCAATGGTTACCACTTCTCATTTATTCTCTGGAATTGGTAATGGTTGTATCAAAATCGTTGGGTGTCTTTGTTCATCCTTCACTCTCTGACATTCCATACATATGACAATGTAATCAACACCATCCTTCTTCATTCCTGGCCAAAATAATTGGCTTCTTATTGTTGCAATTGTTTTCTAGTAATTAGGATATCTGGCATGTGGAACATTATGCATTTTTTTTAATACCAAATTCATAAGTTCTCTAGAATTAGGAACATAAATTATATTTTTATGCATAAGTAATCCATCTTCCTTCATCTCATACTCTTTAATATTATGTTGTACATTTTCCTATTATAAACTTTATTTTACCTATAGGTAATGTTGTTATGTAACAACAACATCTAAAAGTATGCTCTTCAAATCTGATTTATGCATACTAATGGTTGTAGCATGTATGAGATGTACTCTTCTAATGAGTGCATCATCAACTTTATTTTATTTTCCCATGATATGCTTGATGTCAAAGTAGTACTCACTTAAAAATTATAGCCATCTCATCTGGTTGGAATTTATAGTTGGTTGTTCAAAAAGATATTTCAGATCACTATGGTTTGTCCTTAGTTCAAATTTCTTTCCCATGAGATATTTCATTCACAACTTCAATGCATGAATTATGGAAGCAAGCTCCAAATAATTAGTGGCATAATTCCTCTCATTCTTTAAGCCTTTGGACTCATAACTAATTACATGTCCATTTTGAGTGAGGACTCCACCAAGTCCTTCCTTGCACGCATCTGTACATACCACAAAATTCTCATTTGGTTCAGCAATCTTTAAAATATGTGCACTAGTAAGTAATTCTTTAGGCAAATTAAAATTATCTTCACACTTTGTTGTCCATTCAAATTTAATTCCCTTCTTTTGTAAAGAAGTGATGGGATGAGAAATTTTAGAGAATCCTTCTATAAATCTCTTGTAGTATATGGCTAATCCTATGAAAGATCTGACTTCTGAAATAATCATTGGTGTTGGCCATCCTCTAATGGCTTCAATATGCTCTAGGTCTACTGCTATACCTTCTTCTAAAATAATGTACCCTGAATAATGGATTTGTTTTTGGTAAAAATAACACTTGCTTAACTTGGCATACAATTGATGTTCCCTTATTACTTGCAAAACCAACCTCAAGTGATGTTCATGCCCTTCCTCGGACTTAGAATAGATAAGTATGTCATCCAAGAACACAATGACAAACTTATCCAGATAATTTATGAATATGACATTCATTAAGCACACAAATACAGTTGGTGCATTGGCCAATCCAAATGGCACCACTACAAATTCATAATGTCCATACCTAGTTCTAAAGGTTGTCTTACTAATGTTTTCTTCCTTGATTCTTACCTGGTGGTATCCTGATCTCAAGTCTATCTTTGAAAATAAATTTGTTCCTCTTAATTGATCAAAGAGGTCATCAATTTTGGGTAGAGGGTATTTGTTCTTCACAGTTATTTTATTCAGTTGTCTAAATTCAATGCACCACCTTAATATTTCATCCTTCCATTTTACAAAGAGTATTGGTGCTCCCCAAGGTGAAACAATTAGGCATATGTACCCTTTCTTCAAAAATTCTTCCAGCTACATTTTTTTTATTTTTATTTTGGTGTACTCATTATGTAAGGAGTCTTTGATACTAGGGCAACTCCTGGTACTAAATCAATAGAAAATTTGGTTTCCCTCTTTGGTGGAAATCTTGGTATTTCTTGAAATACATATTCAAACTCTTGCAATATTGAAAAGTCTTCAAGGCTTGTCCCTTTTGTATTTTTTGGTTCCTCCACATGAGCTGCATATATTGACAACCCTTCCTAAAACATCTATTTAACTGTAATGATGAAATCTCCCTTATAGAAATGGATCTTGGAATTCCTTTCACAGTGCTTCATTTTCCTTTTTCATCAAGACATGTAAATTTCTTGTTATGACAATATAGGACATCATGATGTTTGTCCAACCAATTCATTTCAATCAGGATATCATAAGATCCTAAAGAGATGATATTCAGATTAACATTAATACTCACTCCATTCAAATTTATTGGACAACCTCTTACAATCTCATTGATCCTTATTTTGATTCCAGTGGCTAGTTGAACCAAACTTGGATTTTCAAGATTAATTTTCTCCAAATGTAATATGGCTAGTATTTTAGGATCAATGTAACAATGTCTTTCTCCTGAATCAATTAAAATAACAATAGGGTGATTAATGATCTTACCTTCCACTTTGATCATATTGGATTGGTATTCTTCTTGTCAATCCTCCAAGGATGCATATATTCTTGGAATACTTTTTCATATGTCTTCCATTGTTGTATCCTCTTGGATGTTGTGCATGATCTTTATTTTATCTTCTCTGTGAGGACAATCGTTGTACATGTTATTTTCTTTGCATTTCCCAAGGAGTATTCTCTCTTGGATTCATCCTTAGCAGAATGATCTTGATGATTTTTATTAGGGTATTTTATGTTGAAAGGAGGCTTGAATCCCTTCCTCCTCTGATCATATTTATCCTTCTTCTTGTCCTTCCAGTATTTATGCAAGGATTCTTTGTCATTGCCTTGCTCATACAGGTGCTCATCCTTCCTAATGGTCTCTACCATAGTCCTCGACTCATCATATTGAATCTTCGCTTTATAAATAGATGGAATTCCACTTGAAAACCTTTGTATCTTCACCTTCTTATCCTTTATAAACCCCACATACTTCAATAATCCCAAGAACTTATTTTCATATTTTTCCATGGCCATGCTTCCCAACCTGATTTCAAAGAACTCTTGCATCTTATTTTCATAGAAGTGTTACGAAAGGTAATCCTTCTGAAAATATCTCTTGAACTGCTTCCAAGTGATCCTTCTCTCATTAATGTGCTCAATTTGCTTCAATTGATCCCACCACATAAAAACTTTTCCATGCAAATGGTATGTGGCGATTATGGCTTCTAGTTTAGATGAGTAGTTGTGCAATTGAAAATATTTCATGATTCCAAGAAACCAGACTTCATCATCATCTTCTCTTTCTCTTTCACCATCAAAGTATGGTGTCTTAAGCTTCCTCATCTTTACTTGCAAACTGTCCAATTCATGTCTTATTCTTCGGTTCCTAACATGAGACACTTCTGGACTGCTTATGGAGTCTTCAAATGCATAAAATTTCCCTGTCGAATAAGGAGGTGAGTGATGTCTATGAGTTATGCTATCACTTCTTGAATGGTCAGTTCTTCTCTAGTTATCTCTTCTTTCATGATGTTTTCCTTCTTCCTCTTGTCTTGAGTTTGATCCATTATTTGTTTGTCTATGCAATTGATTTAGGCTTTGCATCAACTAAGAATTTATTTGATTTTATACTCTCATAATATTCTCATTGTATTTTTTGTACTTCTACACTTCTATTCTCATTCTTCTCACAATCTCTATTATTTTTTCTTGTTCCCCTCTGCTCATGTGCCCATTTGATTGTGTATGCATTACCAACACTGATATTTTGACCTTTGGCTTCTCTCTCACAAAGGAAGGCTCCCTCTCCTTCCTCCATGTCCCAAATATGCATTCCTATCTTGAACCAATATGTTTATATCCCCTAATTATTCAAAATGTGCAAGCAACCACTTTGTTAGAATTATGTATATTTAGAAATTTGTTAATTAATGCTACATGTATTTTTTCTTCTCAACTCATGAAGAATTATATCTTAATTATCCAAATTATAATCATTCCAACTTATTCTCCTCTAAATACACTTTCCAACGAATATACTCATGCCTTATTCCAATCTCTGAGCTTAAATTTATGACTTCCTGAAAAAGTCATTTTCACCCCATTTGCACATTTTCTCCACTGGTGTAATTTTATTGAAAGATCATCTTCTATCAACTGTAGAATAAAATATGTTAGGAACTAGAGAAACTTCTGTATGAGACATAGATAACAATAATGATAATAAATTCATAACAACTCTAATATTTTCAATCTGATGCTCCAGTAAAAAACTGTAGGAATATGGAAATGACAATTTTGTCATTTTCCATTGATTTTTCCAGACTTGGAATTTTCAGCAAAACAAACTATCTTTCAATCTGTGCACTTCTAGAAAAATTTCACTAAACCAAATTTTCTTTTCTTAACAAGTATATAAAATTTTGAGTAAACAAATTTTTCCATTTTTGTGATCTAGGGTCACTTTTTCTCCTCTGAAAATCTCAAAAATCCCGAAAAAAATGGTCTACAATAGTGGATTTTAGCCTATTTTAGCATCCCCATTCCAATCCCCTTAAGATTTATTCAGTTCCTTCATGATTTATTTCCATGTCTCTTTTTTTGGACTTTCTCCAAGGATTTCAGCTTAATATGGACCTCTGCCAATGATCTGTACCCAGATCTTTAAAAACCAATATTTTTCAATTTATGACAAATCCAAGCAGAAATGGGTAATGGCCCTCTCTCAAACTTTTATAGATCTCCTATCCAAAGAAAAAATCCAGAAGTTTCATCTCAATATGACTTAATTTTNTTTTAAAAACTGATGGACAGTCTTGCCTATGTGGCAATTTGCATCGTTGATCTCAAATCAAAAGAATTTTGTACCATTGATATTCCCTCTATCAGTGATAGGAAATCAACTATTACTTTTGTAAACCAAACTTTCCCATCAATGTCCCTGACGCCCGATCATCGACCATCGATCGTTACCCTTAACAACCAATATTGCTCATAAATCCCGTTGAACCCCAACCATTGACGATCAGTCATCTCTTCACTGATGTGGCAGTTATGCTAATTTGGTGGTACACATAGATGATGATATAACATGACACATCATCCTGAGGCATCAGCCAGGTTGACGTGGCATGACACTTGGATGTTGATGTGGCATGACACGTGAATGTTGACGTGGCATTACACTTCATCACCCTCTTTTCTCCATTGGTCACTGATAGTGTCTCTTGGAAGAATATGAATGTCACACTAAATTTTCCAAGCCCCAACCATCGAACATCGACGATCATAGATTTCCTTTGGTCGCATGAAAATTTCACCAAATTTCGTCGATTCTCGATCATCAACCATCAATGATCGAAGATGTCTTTTGGACTAACCAAATCTTGGCAAAAACTTGTCGATCCCCGACCATCAACCATAAAAAATTGGAGATGTATTTTGGACGCATGAGCTCCTTGCTAAATCTGGTTGATCCCCGACCATCTGCCATCAGCAAGTGCCTTTGACGAACTTCAACACTTAGACACTTTCGGCCAAAACCCAGGTGAATTTGGGTCGTTGATCTCCTACTTTAAATGATCCCTACCGTTGATTTTTTGAACTCTACCCTGTGCTACAATGACCATTAAAACTTGAATTTTTCGACCTTCCAAGTCAAATTCGTCTCTGCAACTCAATTGATTGATGTCGTTAAACATCTCAGACATTTTTGGGTTAATTAAAACTTGAATCTGGTCATGAATTTGCGGGATTTCTCTCTAATTTTACACAGTTTTCCCCAAATTCGCACATGCTAAAATATGTGACAGCAAGTCTGCTCTATTTTCACTCTTCCTAGCCCATACCATTCTAGTGTTTGAACCAAAAGCTCAGATACCACTCTATAACGTACCCAACCACATGTAGGTTGGCCACACTACTTTAAATCATACTTCAAGAATTGATTCTAAATTATGATAAAATTGAATTAATTAAAAAACATGAAAGGAATGCAATAAACGCACATGCAATAATCAAGATTCATGCTAGACTTAGAAAGAAAGCTTAATCATGCCATGTACAACAACAACTAGCAAGAAGTCACATTAAAATACATATCTTGGAGATAATAATTAATACATAGCGGAAATAATATGCTAGAAAAGGAAACAACAATAGATAACACTTATCTTAAACAAACCAATCACCAATTGGTTGCATACCAAGGAAGTTCCACCCAACATTAGACGTTGTTGTTCCAGGTCTCAATAGTAGGTCACCCCCAAGCCAGGGCTATGAATGCACAAGGACGGGTTTGATCTGAATTGGATCCTCTCCAAAAATTTGTAACAAACACTTAGCTTCTTACTCTTTTGTAAATTTTGTAAACATGTCATTTTTATTTTATTTTGTCTTTCTAGCAAAAGTTGGTAGTGGAAACGAACCATTTTGATGGCTGGCCTTCCAAAGGAATCCCATTAAAATAATGAGAGTTGCAGTGAAGAGAAGGGGAGAAGTAGATGCAAGGAGAAATGGGGAACACCAGTAGCAGAAATTAGATCTCAAAGAAGGTAGCCCGCTTGAAGTTGGGTGGATGAAGGAGTTAATGTGCATGTTCACCCTAAGCAAAGGCATCTATGAGCCTTATCCTCTGCAATTTTGTAATGTTAGTGAATAACAATACACAGAGTTTGTGTATCACTCACCCCTTTGTAATTTTTTCCTAAGCATAATAAAAATCTCATTCAAATGATGATATCTGAGAGTTAGTGCATTATGCTCTTGGTATCTTTGTTATGAGTTGCAATGTGTTGTACATACTTTATTGAAGTAAATGTTCATCCTATAGCATCCCTTCACATAATTTATCATTGTTGGACATTTTTATTTTTCCCATTGGCTACACATAGAATTCCTTTGCTTCCTGGATGAATTTAAACTTACCTGGGCGAATTTACGGACCCCTGGGCATTTTATTTAATTTATAGGTGAATATATACTTACCTGGGTGAGCTTACATACCCTGTGGATGTTTTTCTTCTTCGCTAGTTACCTAATTCACCCCCAAACAATTTTAATTGATGTTCGTTACAAAAAAAATTCCCTTTAAGAATTTATCTCCATTGTTGGTCAACCCATTCCGATTGGGTTTACATCATGGTCAATTTTCCTCATTTAGTCGGTCGAGGTTTCATTTGGCTGACCCAACCATCAAATAATTCGATCGAGGTTTCCTTTGATTGAACCGATGATCAAATAATTTGACCGGTCTTTCCTTTGGTCGACCCGATCATCAAAGCATTCAATCAGGTTTCCTTTGGTTGACCCAACCATCAAAGAATTCGACCGAGATTTCCTTTGGTCGACCCGACCATCAAAGAATTCGACCGAGCTTTCCTTTGGTCGACCCGACCATCAAAGAATTTGAACAGGCTTGCATTTGGTCGACATGACCATCAAATAATTCGAATAGGCTTTCATTTGGTCAACCCCACCATCAAAGCATTCAACTGTGGTTTCATTCGGTCAAACCGACCATCGAAGCATTCGACTAGTCATCCATAAGTCTGACTTGAATAATGGGTGGTCGACTGGTTTATTACTTGGTCAACTCGACTGATTGACATATTGCAAGGATTATAACTAGACGAAGAAGATCAAGATAGAAAGAAAAGTTTTATTCTGCAGTAGAATTTGTGTTGGTGAGATGGATTGGCCATAGGCCTACCATTTATGAATCAGATGGTATCAGAGTAGGTTCACCAAAGAAATTGAAGAAGTTGTCATGGGAAAAAATTTGAACAAAGAGAATTTGGAAGAATTGAGAGACTTCAACAAGCAGATCCAAGAATAAAGTTGGTATTGGAGACAGGGAGCAAATGAGCTAGAGAAAGAGCTTTCCAGGTGCCAGGACTCCTTCACTGCCATGAGGGTAGAATTAGACAAGATAATATTACAACTCTTGCAGTTGGGGGAGAAATTCATTGAGTTGGATAATTGGCAGAAGGAGAGGTTCATTGAGGTCACTGCTCACCTATATCGGGACTTGGCAGCAAAGGAAGAGGCCTTGAAGAAGATAGAAGAAATTTTCCAAGAGACCAAGTAAGCACCTTCCATTGCCATTGTCGAAGCTAGTACCATAATAGAGGGAAACATGGTAAACTCACCTTCCAAGACCCTTGGTGACTTTGAGAAGCACACTAGAGGCATTGGTTCCAATCTCATGAGGCCAATGGGCTATGATGGCCATGGTCTAGGAAATAATGTCCAAGGGATTTGTAACACCCTGTTTCCCCCAGTTTGTAAAAATAAATATACTGGCCAAGAACTGTGGAAAACTAAAAAATGTGAATGTGTGATGTAAATGGACGCCAAGAAAACCGTGAAAACTCAGAGATGTGAGTGTGTGATGTGAATGGAGCTTGAGAAAAAGGTCGATGAATGTGAATAATATATATATATATATATATATATATATATATATATATATATATATATATTGCAAGATCAATAAAAAGAGACCACATGTATCATAGGTGTGGTGGAAGGCACCGAAAGGGTATAATCAATTCCAAACCACCACCGTGATTTGGATTTCATCGTCTCGTGAGAACCAAGATGTCAATCGCCCCACTAAATGTCTCATAGGATTGTAGGTAGATGGCTCCTCATGATTAATGAGGGATGGGGGTGAACCACGCATCCATAGAGCCATGACTCGACCATGTAGGGAACGCATTCACACTAACCCCGCAAGAGGAAAGCGAGGAAGGAGAAGAAAAGAAGGGGGGCGTGATAGGAAGAAAGAGAACTCTAGAAAATATGTGAGGAGTGGATAGCGAGAAGGGGAGAGTAACCTCATTCGGTCAAATAGAGACAATACCGCAAAGATCGTGTCTCAAATGGGTGGCTAGTCGTGAATCCTATCGTAATCAAGAGCCTACGGTTGGTGGAAACGAGAACCCCTCTCAAATAGCTTGCAATCACTTTGGTGTTATTTCTGACAAGTGTTTTACATTTTGCATCTTGAAATTTATATGTCGACATATATGCTCATAGTTCCAGGCAGCTTTATTAATGGTTTGGGTATAGTGACTAATTGCGGTAGTGTTTTGATTCTGAAACGGTGGTTGCATGCTTATAATGGAAGGGGACACGATGGATTATGTTTATAATGATTTGATATGGCATATAACATTGAATCAATTCAAAAATTCAAGTCATTTTTCGGGAAACCTATACCCTTATCCACCTCGGGTGATACCCTGGATAAACCTCCACATAGAGACACCCTATTTGAAAAGCTCATAAGAGGTAGCACTTTGTGTGCAAAGACTCTTTAGAGGCACGTAGTTTCAATCCTTGAGGATTCAAGGATAAGTATCGATCAATGGATGAGACCTTGTCAGAGATTCATGGGTCATCATTCACGACCGCTAGATTGAAGGAATAAATGAGGAATTAAATTCCTTAACCTCTTTTTCCTGTATTCACAGTAGCGAAGAAATCGAAATCGTAGATCCACAAGATCCGTGAGAGATTCTGGACCGTGGATTCGTGTCCGTGCGTACTTTTAGGAACGCCGCGAATGGAAAGATGTAAGGATCCGGCCATATCTGGTCTAAACAACCGAATGTGCCCATTGATCCGCTTTCAATATGCATGGGGGTTAAACCTTCATGAGTAGAAGTGCTGTCCCGGCGGGGTTGTATCGTGATATCTATTATCGGTTGTTCGGGAGTCCGGAGGACGGCTGCCCGCACTCGACATCATAAATCATGAAACTATGAAAGAATATGAGTTGTTCATCTGAGAGCAGACGCGGTCGCGGGAGATCCTCTCTACTGGGATTCGCATTAACAATCGTATCGAGAAGGAATTATCGACTTCAATGGTGTCACGTAGAAGATCGACCATCCATCGAGGATAGGTGGCGAGAGATCGAGAGGTCTCATGAACTCAAGGTTCGCAAGGTGAGAGCCCAGAGTTGGGTGCTCCAAGATGCGAAAGGAGAAATCACGAGAGCAAGGGATAGCCATTGATCCAGGTGAGGACCATTGACCAGCCCATCATGTATATCGCGCATTCGAGGTTCGGTTGAGGGCCTTCACCTCGTCGTGAAGTGTCGGTTTCCAGGCACGCGAGGAACGCATGGCGAACCACAAGGTGGGGCCTAATGCGGTCGACAGGAGGACACGCTGTTCGAGAAAGGATTCATCGCTCCGCTGACTTCTCGTGGTCTCCGGGATTCGCGAGTAAGAGACCCGAGCTCAACCGACCGCTAAGGGAGCGTAGTAGCCGGAAAGCCAGAGGAAAGCTCATCTCGCATCTCGTTTCAAGGAGAGAGCCAAGAGTTGCGCTTCAACCCGCGAAGCCTAAAGTGTGAAGGGTAAGGAGAAAAATATGAACCGTTGGATCCAGAAACGGGAGGAACGTTGGATCAGAACCCGCGTGGAGATTACATTCGAGAGTTCGGGAGTTCGGGAGTTGGAAGGAGTCACTTTCGACCGTAGAAGTCATTAAGTGCCAAGAGCCGAGGGTCATGAGAATACGTGGCACATCCATCGTAAATTAGCGCGGATTGGAAGCAGGGCATACACCCGTAAAGGAGTCAACACTCCTGAATTCTCGTGTCTCAGAGATTCGCGAGATAAGAGCAAGAAGGCTCAATGCTCCAACTAGCAAGGTTGCGAGTCACAAGAAGCCGAAGAGGAAGTCAACTATTTCTGACTTTTGTGTCTCGAGATTTCGGAGAAGAAGAGCACGAGCTCAACGCTTCCACCCGGGCGAGGTTATGTAGTATTTAAAAGTGCCAAAGTAGTCAATATGCACGTGATTTCAATCGCGAAAAAGTCATAAGCGCTATCGGGTTTAAGCACGTAGGACGGATGTGGTCATGTGGATAAGACCTGGGGGAACGGTTAATCGCTTAGAGTCTCTATCGGGTTTCGGCGCTTCGTCGTGTCGGGTTTTGTAGAGTTGAAAGACTCGACGCTTTGGTAGTGTTGAGTCATGAAGAGCGAAAGAACGCCATACTTGTCCGGCCTGTGGTCACACCAACCATCACATGGAGGTGGACAAGGAAGGAACTAGCCTATGCTAAGACCTCCGTAGGTATATTGGGGATTCTGATCCTTTGAGTTTTTACTAAACTTTTTGTTTTCCTAGTGGTATGTGAAATTCGTATCGAAAGCATGGTTACAAATACCCGACTCCGTGATGGGCTCATGAACGAAGCTAAGCAGAAGCTCCATTCTAACACTCAAAAAAAAAGAGTAACTCTCCCTGCCTAAATTCTTCCTAATCAAAAGATTAAGTTAAGAATGAAAAACCCCATTGTGTGTGTGTACAGTTATGTGAAAATATGAATTATTTATTGGTTATAAATAAATATAACTATTGACTAACTAGTGTTTTCCTTTGCACACAAGCGGGAGATCAACTGCAGGAAATTATCAACGCATAAAATGGTGACTCAACTCGCGAAGTGGGAGAAGGTAATAGAGACGAAGAGTCTGACGTAAGGAGGGTAGTAGGGACCCCTTCAGATCTAACCGAGACTATGAGGAGCCTCATGGTCAAGCTACAAAGATGTAAGGCCGGACAAATGAAAGGATGATGAAAGAACAAGAGTACAAACGTAAATTAACGCAGCTTTTACCAGAGTTTATCCATCTACAAAGACACAAATGCGGCATGAACCGAAAACTGTAAACATGGTCATATTATACACTCGGAAAGAGGAGCACCAAAAAGTTCCACCCTGCAGGTAAAGGACCAATGCCGAAAGATTCTCTTAGAAGGAAGTCACATCTGGCGATCTTCTAGCAGCGCCAGAATCCAGCTCCCTATTCCCAAAGAAAATGTAAGAAGAAAAAATCCTTTCCAAAGGTTGAAAATTCAAGCAATCAGAAGGCTGTTCAATTCTCCTTCATGGTGAAATAAAGAAGGGAGAGGGAAGCAGAGGCCTGGCTGCTTAAACTAAAGAAGTATTTCAGAGTACATGACTTCTTTAAAATTTGAAGGCCTGAGTTGCCACCTTCAACTTGAACGAAAGGCTTCCATTTGGTGGGGAATAATTTTAAGAATATGAAAGGGCTTCATAAGAGGAGTTGTCTGGGAACGGTTTGAGAAATACCTGAAGAAGTATCCGTCGGAAAAGTATTTCGATAAAAAGACTAAAGAGTTTTATGAACTCAAATTGGGACAACTTACTATAGAAGAATATGTCAACAAATTCTCGATTTGTTGAGGTATGTACCCTAAATAAAAGAGGAAAAGGAAAAGGTGAAATGCTTCACCGCTGGACTACCTAAGGACTCTCATAATAGAATTGAATTTGATGAGCCAAAGACTCTAGAAGATTAATTATTCAGCAAGCAACCATTGTCATGAACAATTCTAATTTGTTAACCTCAAGGATGGAAACAAAGAATAGTTCAAGATTTCAAAGGGGAATTAAATCCTCGTGATTTAAGAACTACAAGAAGAACCCAAGGACGAGCTCCCAGCCCAGAGTATGCACCAACAAAATTTTCCCTCCTTGGGCGAAAATAAAACTTATGGACCCTTATCAATGAAGACTAATAACCCAATGAGAGAACCTCTTGAAATGTTGGGGCCATGGAGAATAAAAACTCCAGAGATCACCAATAATCGACAACAAAATAGTCGGAGAATTTATAACATACAAGAAGCTACTTTCATCACAATGGATGGGCCGTGGAGGTGTGCCACTAAATTTATGCAAAATTTTGGATAATAACCGCTTCTAATTCACCAAGCTTTAGAGGTGGAAATAGAAGGTATGATTTCCAATCATTTAGTATATGTTTAGATTGGCCCTGGTTCAAATTTGAATTATATAACCCCTAAGGCTGTTTATAAATGTAAACTACAGCCACAAAACATACCAAACCATGGTTAAGCGCTAGCCAATTGCACTAAAAGGAGGATAGCGAGGTCATACCACCACACCAATGTTGGGGAGAATCCCACCCAAACAACCCTTTAACTTATTACCCCGATCAGATGATCCGCTATTGATATGGACTCCAAGAACTCATAAAGCCGATTGGACTCATACCATAAACCTTAGAATGTGTAAGTAAAGAAGGGAAAAAGATAACCTTCAAGGGATCCAGAAACCTATCTCGCGGAGACAACATCACCTTTGCAAATGAGAAAGTATTGCCGAAAAGTGTGTCCCCTATATGCAATACAATTTTTGAAAACAATTGAAGGTGACAAACCAAGCCTCGACGATCACCCTATCCCGAAAATACATAGATGTGTTTCTCGAAGAGGTACCAGTTTACCTCCGAGAAGAGACATAGATTCTCGATAGAACTTGCACCCGGAATGTATGCCGTTGTCTAGGACACCCTACCGGATGAGAACACTCGATTTAGTTGAACTCAAGATGCAATTAAAAGAAATGATGGATAAAGGCTATATTCGACCCAAATGTCTCCATGGGGAGCACCTACCTTGTTCAGAAAAGAAGGATTGTACCCTTAGACTATGTATAGACTATAGGCAACTCAATAAGGTAAATCCATAAAGAACAAGTACCCCTTTGCCCGTGATCGATGACCTGCTCGATCAATCAGTGCATCTCCATTTTCTCCAAGATTGACTCGAGGTCTAGATACCATCAAGTCCCAATCATGCGAGAATTACATTCATAAACCGCCTTCCTGATCAGGTATATCACTAAGGAGTCTGGTAGTGTCGCTTAAGTTGACCAATGCCCTCGCCACTTTATGTGCTTGATGAAAAATATTTTAAGTAAATACTTGGATAAATTCGTCATTGTTTTTATTGATCATATATTAATTTACTCCAAGAACGTAAAAGAGCATGAAGAGCATCTTAGACTTGAGTTGCAAGTGCTAAGAGAACATCATCTCTATGCCAAATTCAAAGAAATGTGAATTCTTCCGGCAACACATTACTTAGGCCATGTTCTCCCCAAAGAAGGAGAAGGTAGACCCCTGACAAGATCACGCCTATCATGGAATGGCCTACCCCAAAGGATGTTTTGACATCGATCCTTTATGGGATTAGCGGTAGATACTATAGGAGATTTATAAAAGGATTCTCTCCAAGATTGCTTGTCCAATCAATGCCCTCCAGAAAAAAGGGACAAAATTCATGTGGGACATTTAAATGTGAAGAAAGATTTCAAACATGGAAACATTCACAACCCATACTCGTATGAAGATCGCTGATCCGCATGATGACTTCCTTTTGTGCACAGATGCTTGTAAGGATGGGCTCAGAGGAGTCCTTATGTTGAAAGGAAGTGTGATCTTCTATGAATCCCCGGAACCGAACGAGCATGAAATCAACTATGTGACCTATGATCTAGAATCACGCCATAGTGTATGCCTTGAAAATGTGGAGGCATTACCTCCCGGGAAGAAAATTTCCCACTTATGATGATCACTATGGATTGTGATACCTCGCTGATCAACCCAAGTTCAATGCTAGACAAGCTAGGTGGATGGTCTTCCTCAACGAAGCCGATCTAGAAATCAAACATTAAAGGAAAGAAAACAGGGGCGGTCATGCCCTGAAGCGTATATGAAAACAATTTACCCGCGCCGTGAGCACATATGAGACGGATGTCAAGGAAATAATCATAAATGCACAAGAAACAGATCCCTTCGGTCCGGACCGTGACCATGTACCTACAAAGAAGAACCTTCGTAGTAAAAATATGAAGAATGTAAGACTCATGAGTGTCTCTCAATTTACGTACAAATTTATATTCCGACAGAAGACTTGAAGAGGTTCATTATGATGAACTACATAAAAGACCCCACTTCCTAGTCCATGATACCAGAAAATGATTATTGCCACTCAGAAACAATTTTATTGGCCTCGATTGAAGAAAGACATAGCCCAGTACCTAGCCAAATGGATAGAGCTGTGTTAAAGCAGAACATCAACACCCAGCAGATTATTGCAACCTTTACCATCCCGTAATGGAAATGGGAACCATCTCCATGGATTTCATCATCGGATTACCAACCTCAACCAAACAGAATGACGCTATCATGGTGGTGGTGATAACTATAAAGTCCGCCACTCATCCCCATCAACTCGACCTCGCAAGGCAATCGAGACGCCCAGTATTCATGAAAGAGATATTCGCATCACATGGTATGTCGAAAGAGATCATCTCTGACAGAGACACAAACTTCATTTCCAACTTTTAAAATCACCGATGGTCAAGTTATAGATCAAGTTGTTGTTTAGCACCGCCTATCAAACTCAAACCTAATGCATGCTTCGATGAAAGAGTGAATCAAATATTAAGACTTGTTAAGGATGCATGTAATGCATCAACCAAGAAAATGGGAAGACTACCTACAGCTAATCGGCAGAATTCGCCACAACAACGCATCACCAAGCATCCCAAAAGATGAGTCCCTTTGAAATCTCCTCTTACTTGAGATCAGGCAACACCTTTGTCGCTTGGAGTAATCCCGTAAACGATTTATTTCTGGATCCATTACGTTGAAAGAAATGTAATAAAGGCGGACCCGTGATAAAACAAAAACCCGGTTGCTCGCTCGAACCGACAAAAAAGCTATGCTGACTAAAAGAGAACTCCAAGAGAGTTTCAGACAGGGGATCATGTATATTCCTTATTAGCCTGTGAAGAGTTCCCCGAATAGAGCTGTGCTGTTGGCACCTTGGTGTGGTGGACCCTTTAAGGTTCTAGATGGAGTGGAACTCAGTAGCCTATAGGCTAGCACTTTCTCCCACAATAAAACCACATACCGTTTTCTATGTGTCTCATTGAAGAATGGTACGATGCTAAACTTATAACTGATTGGTCTATGATTACAGGAACTGAGGGAGAATTTCTACCAACCCCAATGTATACTCGACGTAAAGGAAACCCCGGCCCTAACCTAACCATTGCACAGTCAAGGTGCAGTGGAAACATTTTGGCCCGTATGAGGTTGCTATGGGAAATGGAGGATGAGACATATCCAATTTTTTACTTCTATACATGCATGTCATGTTGATAGATAAGAACATTGATGAATTTACGTTCCTTTAAGGGGAGGGAATTGTAACACCCCGGTTTCCATTGTAAAATTAACTATACTAGACAAGAAACGATGGCAACTCAAAATGTGAATGTGTGATGTAAACAGACCTTGTGAAAAAGGTCTATGAATGAATAATATTATATATATATATTGGCAGGATCACAGAGGGGATATGTTGAAAAAGAGACCACGATGGTTGAAGAAAAGGTGGTGGAAGGCATTGGAAAGGTGGCTTAACTTCCATCAAACCAACAATTATTTGGTCTTCACTGGCCCTGAGAACCAAGAGCAGCTCGCTGGCCTGAATTAAATGACTCTCCGTGATTTGTATAGGATGGATCCTCATGAGTAATGAGGGATTGGGGTGAACCACTTCATCAGAGAGCCATCGACCACTGCTACAGGGAAATTAAGCCACATGCAACCAAGAGGAAAAAGGGGTGAGGGAGAAGCAAGAAGGGGGCAGACGCGAGGTAATGAGGAAGAACTCTGGAGATATGAAAAGTAAGTGATAGTAGAGAAGGGGGAAAGTAACCCTCATTCTCAGTCACTAGAAAAAAGAGACGCCATTGGCAAAGATCGCGGTCTCACCGGGTGGCAAGTGGTAAATCCCATCGAATCACCGAACTTATGGTTGGGTGGAAACGAGTATCCCTCTCAGCAGTTGCACTCAATTCTAGTGTTATTTGTGATAAGTGTTTCATTTTGTAATCTTGAAATTTATGGCGTCGGCTATATGCTCTTAGTTTGTGTAGTTTTATGAATGGTTTTAGTATAATAATGTCAGCATGGTGTTTTTTGAATTGTGAAATGGTGGTTGCATTTTTATAATGGAAGGGCCATGTATGGCTTGTGTTTATAAATAGATTTATATGTATATACAAACATTGAATCAATTCATAATTCAATCCGTTTCTAGAGAAATCTATACCCTTATCCGCCCGTGACAATTCTCGGATAAATCCTACAGAGACACCTTTGAAAATCTCAAGCAGAGGTAGCACTTTAGGTGCAAAGACTCGCAGAGGCTTAAGTCGAAATCCCTTGAGATCTGGAAGAATAAGTACCATCAATGGATGAGACCCCGGCTGAAGATCTCGTAGCTCATTCATCAGCCTAATTTGATTTGAAGGAACAAAACCAGGGTGCTAAATGCCTTAACCCTTTTTCCCTTTATCTTCGTGAAGTAGCTATTAAGAAATCGACCGTAGATCCCTAAGATCGAGAGAATCCGACCGGATTCATGTCTGTGCAGCTTAGAACGGCGAATGGAAAGACAAAATCGGTTTCATCGATCTTTAAGCCCAAACACCGGCTACCGTTGATTCATCGAAGATGCACGGGTTAAACCTTCGCGAGCGTATGCTTAACTCCGGCGGGGCTGTATCCGATATCGACGCTTGGGAGTTCGAGTCCGGGAGGACGATCCGTGCAATCGCATTATCAGAAATTGTGAAACCGCTAAAGAATCAGCCATCCGCCTAAGAGCCGACGCTGTCGCGAGATCCTCCCATCGATTCGACACCGAAGTCGAGAGTTGAATTCCTTTGACCAACGAAAGTGGCTTAAGTCACGAAGACGGACCGGCCCATCTAAGGAAGACAAAGTGGCGTAGATCGAGTGGATCTCGGAACTGAGGCTGGCAGGAGAGCCTGAGTTGGGTGCGCTCCAAGACGAAAGTGAAATCACAGAGCAAGGATAGTCGTTGGATCCAGGACATGAGAGGACCATTGGATTAGTGCCTTATCATGCATATCGCGCATTCAGAGGTTCAGATGTTGAGAGGGCCTCTTCTTGACATTAGAAGTCGTGAAGTGTCGAGAACCAAGGCATAAGTGAGGAATGCGGCGAACCACAAGGTGGGCCTACATGGTTGACACCGTGAAACACGCGGTTTCTCTAAGAAAGGAGCCACCGCCTGCTGGACTTCACGCCTCGACCACGGAGGTTATAACGGAGTCAATCCTTCGACTCGCCGGCGGCTTTGCGGTACAACGCCGAGAGAAAAGCCGGACCTCGCGATCTTGGGGTTTCATGGAGAGCACAAGAGTTGGCCTTCCACCAATGGCGGCGCGGCGGCTGAGGACAAACTGAACCATTGGATCCAAGAATCCGGAGGACCGGGCGGATCAACTGCGGAGATATCAGATATCGAGAGTTCGGGGTTCGGGGAGGTTGAAGGAGTCACTTTCGATCAGAAGTCGCTGGCGTCGAGTCGAGGCTCGAGAACATCGCAGCACATCCATTAGGTGGGCCCGATGATCGGCTGTGTACAACGATTACCCGTGAAAGGAGTCAACACTTTGTTGACTTCTCGTGTCTCAAAGATTCGCAAGATAGGAACATCGGTTCAACGCCCAACTCGCGAGGTTGCAAGTCATATGCGAGTTGCGAGAAGTGCGAAGAGGAAGTCAACCATTGTCGACTTTCACGTCTCGGGATTTCGGAGAAGAAGAGCATTAGAGCTCGACGCTCCACCTGCGAGGTTGCTAGTAGCGAAAAGTGCCAAAGGGAAGTCATGCATCACATTTCCCCGAATCGTGAAAAGTCGATAAGCGCTTGGCTGGCTTAAGCGCGTAGACACGGGACAGGGTCATGTGGAAAAGACCCCAAGGGGGAAACTTTCCATTCGCTAGCCCTGTCGGGGTTCGGCGCTTCGCCGTGTCGGGGTTTGAAGAGTCAAAAGACTCGACGCTCTGGTAGCACTGAGTCACGAAGAGCGAAAGAACGCCATACTTGTTCGGCCTGTGGTCGCGACCCACGATCACATGGAGGTGGACAAGGAAGGAACTAGCCTATGCTAAGACCCCCATAGGTATTTCGGGGATCCTGATCCTCGAGTTTTCGACGATTTTTTTTTTGTTTTCCCTAGTGGGTATGTGACAGGATTCTAATCCCATTTGTAGCTCATCAGAGGTGTAAGCATGAAGGCCTAGGATTTAGTGGACAAGAAGCCAACACAAGTGCATCTCAAACCACTTTCTTCAAGACAAGATGAACCAAAAAATAGGCCATGTGAAACAAGCCACTCATACCTGCTTGTAGGAGCTTGGAAGAGGGCAATAAAGAGATGATTCTTCCATCTAGATTTTCTCCAATTCTTGGGGGACCAAGCAACCAAGCTGGCAAGCATCATCAAAGATCGAAAAGGAATGGATTAGTCTGTTTTTGTTGCAAGAAAAGGGGTCGTAAGGATAGCAATTGTTGGCACTCTAGAAGACCAAACAAACCACGCAGGAACTATTGCCAGTATTGCATATTGACCAGACATTGGGAGGAAAAATGTTGGAGGATTCACCCAGAACTCCATCCTAAGAATCAGACAACCAAGAAAAAATCTTGGAGAGTCAAGGTCAAGGGGAAAGACGAGTTGTTTGAACTTGCAGTGCAATGAACAATGATAGTCCAACAACCTATTGTAGCAGTGAATGTCATCCACATCCATGAGAACGATAGCAGGGTTATGGAAAAGGCACCCCCTACTCAGCTTGTATCTTCCATCCTACAACAAAGGCACCCTTTTGTGGACTTTTTTCGAAGTCTTCTTGATGATTGGAGAAGAATATTGAAGGAGTTGAAGCTTTTGGGGATCAAAAGCCTACAAATGGGGAGGTGTGATCCAAATTGGATCCTCTCCAAAACTTTGTAACAAGCACTTAACTTCTTACTCTTTTGTAAATTATGTAAACATGACATTTTTATTTTATTGTCTTTTTGGCAAAAGTTGGAAGTGGAAACGAACCATTGTGATAGTTGTCCTTCCAAAGGGATCCCATTAAAATAATGAGAGTTGTAGTGAAGAGAAGGGGAGAAGTATATGTAAGGAGAAATGGGGAACGACAATAACATAAATTAGAGCTCGAAGAAGGAAGTTTGATTGGAGTTGGGTGGACGAAGGATTTAATGTCCCTGTTCACTCTAAGCAAAGGCGTCTTTGAGCCTTGGCCTCTGCAATTTTGTAATTTCAGTGAGTAACAATACACAAAGTTTGTGTATCGCTCACCCCTTTGTAATTTTATCCTGAGCATAATAAAAATCCCATTTAAATGATGATATCTGAGAGTTAGTGAATTATGTTCTTGGGTATATTTGTTATGAGTTGCAGTGTGTTGTGCATACTTTGTTGAAGTAAATTTTCATCATGTAGCACTCGTTCACATAAAATATCATTGTTGGACATTTTTATTTTTCCCATTGGTTGTACATAGAAACTTATGTCTACTCGTGCAAAGAATATAACACATACCCAACACATGCCTCCTCACTTCTGACAATATGTTTATATCATTGACCTTTGATCAGATGATTCCACGAATTTTCAACCTCAACTCATTTATTGTTAGGTAGCTAGAGAGGTAGTGGATGCCATTCATTGTAAGGTGGACTAGGTCCACTATATTATTAAATAAGGCCCACTATGGTAGTTAGATATAATAAATGTAAGAAGACTTCTTAGAAGGTTTTTCTTCTAGACGATTCCTCTTCTAGAATGTTCTTAGGTGATGGTAGCACTATATAAAGGGGTTCAAGAAATGTAATAAGATATGAAGAGAAGTATTGTATTTGGACCTGATGCTCAATAGGAGGATGCCCCCTCGAAAAGTCAAGTGAACATGAGAGGATCCCTTCCATTATAGGATCCAGTGTATCGTGTTGCCCTACCTCAAGGGTTTTCTTATAATAAAAGTGTGGTTTCTTCTATATTACTCTCTAGATATATTGTGTATTCATTATATGTGGTGATTATATTTGTATATCTACCCAGGTACTTAAAAATTAGTATCATATCACTTTCCTTGGCAGGCATTATGGGAAAATATTTTTACTTTTTTTGCAGATTTATTTTTTCGGAGAAGAAAAAAAAAGAGGATCACGAAATTCCAGACAATTTATATAGGTTTTGGTGCAAATTTTGCAGAAACTGGTTTTAGATCTGAGTTCCTCTCGAAAAAACACCCAAGTTAAAAAAAAATCGTCTGAAACGGAGTCCGAGAAGTAAAGTTATTTGCATTTCAAAATCTGTAATTTTTAGGGTTTTTTCCACAGAAGGCCATGTGATTATTCTGATTTTTGTAGCATATAGAGATGAATTTTACAAAAAAATTATAGATCTGAGTTCCTCTCACAATTTCACCAAATTCAAAAAACAATTCGCCCAAATCAAAGTTACAGATTTGAAAATATCGTTGATTTAAAATCAACCATTTTGGGGGGTTTTTGTGACGACGACAGGACTGTAGAGTCCATAACTTTTTATAGGGTGCTCAGATTTCTACAAGATCAGACCCATTGGATAGAGAAAGAGATTTATTTTGGTATATTTTATGTGGTGTTTCCAATGGATGTTCACTCTCAAACCCTCAAGGAAATTCTACACACAATCGAAGCATTCAAACCCCAAATGCATGACACATTGCATAACTTTCAAGAACGTCTCAGGGATGGTTTTCGTAGTATTCATGAGTGCTTGGAAAGAATACATGAGAAACATACTTTGGTGAACATCATGGATGAATATCATCAAGAAGTGTATGTTTGGTATGCTTTGGATGACGATTGTGATGATTGGTATATGGATAGTTGTCATTTTTGGGATGACAACCACTTCCATCTTTTATTTGATGACTCTACTCCCCCTCAGGTAGAGAAATTTCTGGACAATAAACAAGATTATTCTCTGCATATTATTCTTCATTTTTCTTATTCTTCAATAGTAGTGGATGCATTTTTTGTCAGTTCTAAATATTTTGATCCACATGACTAGTGTCAATCTTTAGAGTATCATTTTCAGTTGGTTCCCAAGTTCCAATATCTTCCGCATGGATTTCACATGAGCACTTGGACATGGGACCCAAGTTCACAGTGGAAGTTCCACTGCTTCAGCATGGTGGTTCACATTTATACATGGGACCCTGGTTCTCCAGTCTTCTTCAGCATTATGGTCCACACTTATCCGTGGGACCCTAGTATATGGTTGTACACCCTCATAACAAGCATTGAGGACAACTCTTTCATAAGGGGGGTGGAATGTTAGGTAGCTAGAGAGGTAGTGGAGGCCATTCAATGTAAGGTGGACTAGGTCCACTATATTATTAAATAAGGCCCACTATGGTAGTTAGATAAAATAAATGTAAGAAGACTTCTTAGAAGGTTTTTCTTCTAGAAGATTCCTCCTCTAGAATGTTCTTAGGTGATGATAGCACTATATAAAGGGGTTCAATCAATGTAATGAGATATGAAGAGAAGTATTATATTTGGAGTTGATACTCATTAGGAGGATGCCCCCTCAAAAAGGAAAGTGAACATGAGATGATTCATTCCATAATATGATCCATTGTATGGTGTTTCCCTATCTCAAGGGTTTTCTTATAATAAAAGTGTGGTTTCTTATATATTTCTCTCTGGATCTATTATGTATTCAGTATTTGTGGTGATTATATTTGTAGATCTACTAAGGTAATTAACATTTATTCACATTCGTTGGAATGTACTAGGGTACCTTGGGAGTCATTGACATCATTGGTGATTTCCCTCACACTTGTTAACGATTTACCTCAATGATCGGTAATCAAGTGGTTTATACCATGTTCGACATCAAATCATCTATTCACATGGCTAGATTTGTACCATATCGGGATTGGGACGAAGACCCTGGGTTGAGCGTTCACTTTGTTATCTGCTTTGCCTAGGCTGCGAAGGAGATCATTTGAGCACGTTGATATATATATTGTCACATAGATTGACATTGTATTGGTCCATGGCTATGTTTTATCATCTCGTAGCTCCACTCTGTATTTTTCGTGGCTACGATTAGTTCATGTCATGGAGGTATGGATCCACATTGTATCTCTAGTGGCCATATCCTTAGTATTTTTTATGGATCCGTAGTGTATTGGTCGACGACAGTGCTTTGAGTCATCTCATATTCTAAGCATAGGTATGCCTGCCTCAAAACTGAAACATATATCAATATTGTTTGATTATTGTTTGCAGTTTTTGCCAAGTTCTCCAACTCCATGCCCTTGCATTGAATAATTTGTAAAGTGTATCGGCCATCAGTTTCTCTTCTAACCTCGCACTTTAGGGGGCATCTGTTACACATCAAAATGCCACACTTAAGTACATCACCCTAAGTGTCATAAAAGTGTTGTATGCATGTTGTTAAGTGTTGCATACACCTTGACACCATGAAATAACATATGTTGCAATCCCTAGTCAATGTGGAGGAGAAATATATTATATGAAGGTCAAAATACTATGTGCACATGAATTGTTTATTAGTATTCATCAAAAGGAAATTAATTTAGTGTAAGAATCCACCTCACATTTAGTTTCCTAATCTCAAGGAGAGGTTGAGAATCTCATGGATGGTTGAGATATTTTCTCAAACCAAAATCCTAATTTGGTGGATCTTGAGAGATATTTCCTCAAAATCCTTGAGAGATATTTTCTCCCTAAAATCCCTGAGAGATATTTTCTCCCCAAAAATCTTGGAGATCTCATTTTAGTGAATCTAGTGAGTGATCTTCTCCATGGTGGTTAAGCCTCCAAATCCTATATAATAAAGGTTTTCCATAGAGAAGAGGAGGAAGGAGGAAGATTAGAGGTATCAAACATTTGATTGAAGAGGAAGCTTGGAGATATCAGACTTATGATCGTGGGATTCATGCAAGGGTCTAGACGAGGAGAGCTTGGAGGAGTGTTGCATTATCATCCATGTTTGTAATTATTCTCTTTGGGTTCTCATTTTAATATACTTGGCATGTTTCCTTCAAGCTTGTGTATTCTTGCATGTGCTTGTCTATTGTTTCTTCAATCTTTGTAGATGAACTTGTTTGATATAATCTTGTAGAGTATGAGTTATTTGTTTCTCTTTGTTGTCTATTGCATTGCAGGTATCAAGTTGTGCTAAGGAGTTTGGAGATCAAGCTCGGATAGGAAGCAACGAGGACAAACTTCAAAACTAGGTGCATCACACATTTTCTCCCTCTCTCTCTTTTCTGATCAGTTAAACTAAATTCAAAGTGATGTTAGTGTCCACTTGTGTTTTTCTATCTTGGTGTTAAGGGTCTGTAATCCAAGGAAAAATTCAATTATCTACAGAAGAATATTTCCATAACACAATCTCGTAGAAAAAGGGAAAATATAAATACAAAATGCTCCTTCATGTTAAATAAAAGAACAAATCAAACATTTTTTATTAATAAACAATCTTATTTTTCACCATTTTTAAGAAATTTTAACCCATACTATGAAAATATAATTAATGTGTTTTGGAAAAATGATTAATTCCTCTTATACATAATCTACATGATCTCACTTCATATCATCCAAAATTCAACTATTTGAAAAACCATACTATGAAGATCATTTGAAAAACCATACCATATCATTTGGTTACATTATTCATCAAACCTTCTGAAAACTAATTTTATTGTCACTTTCTTTATATTATTCAAACTCTAATCTTATTGTCACTTTATTTATATTATTCAACCTATTATTGTAGAAGCTAATTTAATTTTCCACTCATATATTTTAACCTAACATTATTTGAGCCATTCTTCCTACATGATCATTATTCTAGCTTTTCTCATGGTACCATCCCACTCCATGTTATCCTCACTTAAACCATATCCAGAAGTATACTAAATTATGAAAAAGAGGTCAATAAAGGGTTAAGGAATATACGAAGGACTTATCATCCTTATAGGTACTACAACCTATAAGATTGGTACTAGTTTGATGAATATTCCTTTAAAACAACTCTACCAACTCTATTAGTAGAGTTTACTTTTTTTTATGTTATATTTTTATAAGATTTATTATTTTCATTTTTTTTATCTTTTATTTTTATAAGATTATAAGATTGGTACTAGTTTGATGAATATTCCTTTAAAACAATTCTACCAACTCTATTAGTAGAGTTTACTTTTTTTTATCTTATATTTTTATAAGATTTATTATTTTCATTTTTTTTATCTTTTATTTTTATAAGATTTGATTCTAAAATGATATATTAATATATTTCATGATATATTAATGTATTTCCATGAGATCAAAGTTTTATATGTCAACAAGGTCATGATATTTTATATGAAGATTTTTTTAGAAAAAATTTACAAAGATGTAAAGGTGATTATTACTTTAATTAACTTATGTGAAAATAATATATAAAAATATTTTTATCAATATTTTTTTATAAAAAAAAATTATAAAAATATAAAGGTGATTATTACTTTAATTTATATCCATATTTTGTAGAAAATTTTTTATAAAGATGTAAAGGTGATTATTACTTTAATTTATATCTATATTTTGAATTGCCCTATGTCAAAATATTATGATTGAACTAACTTATATCAAAATAATATATTGTTAATTCAAAATACTCTATTGTTAATTGTCCATCATTCTTAAATTTCATTTATTTTTTTAAATTGTTTGTTGGTTTTTTTTTCTTTATTAATGTGTTGTTGGTTTTTTTTTTATTAACGTGTTGTTTTTTTCTTTATGAATGTGTTGTTTTTAATGATTTCACACATTGTTTTCTACTGAGTGATGCTTAGATTGCATTATTATTTTAGTACATGATCTATAATATTTAAAAATGTTAATACTTTCTTCCTAATAAAATGTTAGATTAATTTGTTTCTAAGTTGTATTTAACTAAATTTATTAATTATATTTGATTTTAAAGAAGTTATATTTGATTTTATTCTTTAAATGGATGACATAATCAAAGTATCATATTTTAAGGTCTTGTGGTTCTTTGTATCTTTTTTTTTTTTTTTTTTTTTTTAAATATTTCTTTAGCGACACTTAAACGATGATTTAATAGCATCACTTAAGTAAAGGTTATGTCAATTATTATGAGGATATCCTCTCAAAGCATCACTTAAGTGTCACAACAACGATGTTTACAAAGCATCATTTTAGTTAATACTTAGAAATATTTAGAAATGTTAATACTTTCTTCCTAATAAAATGTTAGAGTAATTTGCTTCTAAGTTGTATTTAACTAAATTTATTAATTATATTTGATTTTATTCTTTAAATGGATGACATAATCAAAGTATCATATTTTAAGGTCTTGTGGTTCTTTGTATCTTTTTTTTTTTTTTAATATCCCTTTAGCGACGCTTAAACGATGATTCAATAGCATCGCTTAAGTAAAGGTTATGTCAATTATTATGAGGATATCCTCTCAAAGCATCGCTTAAGTGTCACAACGACGATGTTTACAAAGCATCATTTTAGTAAAGGTTGGGTCCCTTATTTTAAGAACATATTCAGTAAACATCGTTTGAGCAATGTTTCAACAATGTTTTGTCAATAAAACCACCATGCTCAAAGGGAGCATTACACCAGAAGTGAGATGTTAAAAGTGTCAGTAAGAAATGAATTTATAGCAACATTAGAATAAAGTGTTTTGTGAATTTTACAAATTAGCTAAAAGGGGCATTTTAAGCATCGCTTTTAGACCCCAATTGCAACTATTGTGAGCCAATTTGGTACCAAACTCTCATCACACTATATCTTCAACAACCTCATTGAGCACTTTCAATGTCAAGTTCCTCAATCAACAACTTATGTCATCTAAATTGTCTCAATAACAATTTAGAGCACCATGTTATTGCAAAATCACAACCAAGGGAAACCATCCAAAAAAAATATTAGGTAATCAAAATGGACCCGATCAACAATTTGACCATGGATAACCCAATGACCAATTCTAATTAAATCAATGTATACCTTATATCTCTTCATTTTATACCCAAAGTGGTAATCAACCCTAAAAACAATACTCAATACTCAAATGCTAAACATTCCCAACCTCGTTAAACAAAACAATAATCATTAACCATGTATAAATGTTATATCATAACTCAATAATAAACCACCATGTTAAAAAAGTAAATTATATCCACTTCTCATTTATTTTATGTTATTCATCATGTATCAACGCAACCAACTCCCATAATCTTTTCGCACAAGACTATAGCACACATAGTTCCCTCACACTTAATCAACGAGGCACATTTTGTAACAATTGTGGATTTCTCAATTTTGTAGTTCTTTAGGTCGAAAGTGCCTACTCCCACACAGTATCTCTCACACATACAAATATGAATGAGATAGCCTTCTGTCACCGACGTTGCTTAAGCTATTAGCGATTTCTTAATGTAATTAACTTGTTAATTCAAATTCTTGACTAGACCCACATTGCTCATTAAGTTAATCCATTAAGTTAATTCATTAACTTAATTCAATTAAGTTAATAAGATATATCAATTCATCTCTCATTAACTTAATTCAATTAAGTTAATAAGATATATCAATTCATCTCAACAAAAATTATGAGAAGATTAATCCATGATTCAACAAAAATTATGAGAAGATTAATCCATGATTCATTGCTAATGTTTGATTTGGCTTCGGAAACACATGTTGGGTGGCGTGTAAGAAAACTGTTTTAATTCCTCATTTCATTAAATTCTTCACAATTTTCAACAATAGATTCTCTATAAGAATTTAGCCCAGAGATAAAAACACTCGATAGAAAAATGGTATAATTGCCAAAGTAAAAACACGTTTTTCTTGTAGGCCGTTTATGAATTAAATATGCGTTAACAACCCTTGCAAACAGTAAAGAGGTTCATACTTGCCAGAGTAAAGAGTTAAATTCTTTAGTTTTAGAAATATTCACTATTATCTATTATAAATTTAATCATTTTTTTTTTAATACTATATATATAAATATTATATTATTATAAGTTTTAAATATTTCATAATTATTTTTTTAGATTTGGAGTAGATATAGTTATTATATTAAACTATTTATAAGAGATATATTGATAGTTTGCTTATTAAAAGTTTAATGTGTCATTTGTCTGAATTGAATTTAGATGAAAAAAACAATCCTAAAACAAACTACTAAAATTAAACTCAATTAACATAACTCTAACAATTGTTACTTCTCTCATTGTTTTATAACCTCAAATACAGGATTGATAAAATATGTCCTTGGTCAGAATTCAAAATTAAAATATGTCCTTGCTCAGAATTACAACTCTTGCAATTGTTATTTCTCCCGTTGTATTTATAACCTCAAACACGGGCTTGGTAAAATATGTCCTTGCTCATAATTCAAAATTAAATTGTAATAATACATTTAGATGCAATATATTGTCAACTGAAATGTGGTTACTATATTGAATTGCATATGCAAAACTTGCTTTTCATTTTCATTTTGGGTTTGTTAAGGAATGTAGTTCAGGTTTGTTAGAAAGAAATCATTCAATTTTAATAGGAATAAAATCCCTGCAACATGTCATTGTGCACTATTAAGCCTCCTCACATATTTTGTTATATTTTGTTAGGGAATAAGATGAATATTGAGAAAAAGATTCAGTTGGTTTAAATAATAATATTATTATTATTATTTCAAAACAATAAAATTTATTATAAAAATATTATTTTAGTTATTAAAAAAAGTTTGGAATTGTTATTTTTTATTCAAGTAATTATTGAAAGATTTGTCATATAAAATTGGTAGAGGTTAGAAATTGTATTTATTGTTTTTCTATTAACTGTAAAAGTATGCATATTATCACATGTCTTGCATTCAATAAACATAAACAAGAAGTTGATTCTTGGGACTTGAAATTACATGGTGAACCAGGGCCTCCATAACCACAATGACTACACATATTAAATATCAAATATCATTTTAAGAAGAAGAAGAAAAACCTTGAGAGAGTTGCCATTTGAAAGGACACTTAAAAAAGATAAATAGTAACACAAAAATATCCCTCGCTAAAGTTGTTATTTCTGTATACATTGCCAATTTAGTCACTCTTCATGGTTGGAATCTTAGCATTCCTATATAAACATAGGTATGAAAAGGTTGGAACCTAGGGGAAACTTTCTTATTAAAAAAAAACTAAGAACTTCATGGTTGGAATTTTAGTATTGCTATAAACATAGGTATGAAAAGGTTGTAACTTAGGGGAAATTTTCTTTTAAAAAAGGACTAAGGAAAAAGGGGAAACTTAGTATAAAAAGGTTGTAACTTAGAGAAAAATTCGTGTAACAAAGGACTATGGAAAGAGGGGAAACTTGCATCAAATTTGATATTAAATTTTTATCTAAAATATATTAACGTTTGAGAAAAATGTTGATATTGACAAAATCTTTGAAAGTTGGTATTAAGAAAATCTTTGGGAATTGAAAATGGACTGCATTTTGGAAAATATTTGTAATATTTTACAAGGATTACTTGAAGTTAAGGAAGAGCATATTGGGGCATTATAATACTAATGTTTTGACAATAATCTACGAGATCATTGAACTTTTGGTGTACATTGCATTAGTAAGTATGAAAATGTTTTTTTAAACACGCAAATTGTTGGACATTTATGTTTCATGTAGTTTTGAATATTAACAATGTATTCAACATCATAACAACAACATATTAGAGAAATAATAGCCCCAAGGATTAGCTTGATTGATTAAATCATTTTTCCAACGTATATTGTAAAAGGGGAGGCCATAGGTGACATGCTCAAATCTGGTACACTCCCTATAGGTTACCAACCACTATTGAGGTTGAAAATTAATGGTGTACATTCATCAATAACTATACATGGGTATACAAAAACAAATAATAAATATGTATCATCTGAACCAATGAATGGGTAAGACTTTGTACCTTACTTGCAAGCCAATTCAACGATTAACGGAGGTTAAGCAAGCTATGTAAAACAATGCAATTGTAAAGTTGAATAAGACAAAAATGAAGGTGAGAAAAAAAACTAGAAGAGAAGGATAAGAAAGGGGAAATGAAGGGTCATAGATATTGGCCTTCCCCCTACCCCCAACTCTTCCTATTTCCTCCTTCAATCTCATTCTCAATGGGTCTTTTGGGAGCATGGACAAAGAGCCAAGAAAGCATTGTAACTAGAGATTGTTGAAATAGATTGAATCTTATTCGAAGCTAGTTTTCTCATTTGGGTTTCCAGGGTAAACATCATGTCCATTGTGTCTTGAAAGGTTTGAATATTTCTCTGTGCTTGTGGAAAACAATTTTTCGAACTTGGTTTTCCCATTTGGGTTTTCAGAGTAAACACCATGTCCATTGTGTCTTGAATGGTTTGAATATTTCTTTGTGCTTGTGGAAAACAATTTGTGAGTAAATTCACTATATTGAGCTATAAGTTTGTTGCTTGCTTCATTTTTTAGATAATCTATGGAGTTTCATGTGTTTTAATGCTGCATGTAATTGAATTCTTTATAGAAATGGAGAGAGATATATTGTCTTTCTATTAGAAATGCTAAGAAATCCTCTTCCCATTCATTTTCTATGGAAGCCAATAGCTCTCTAATGCCCACAGTTAGATTTCCACTGAGATATGAGATATATGGTTGCCATTAAGTGGTTTTTGCAATTTAATAGCTTGATTTATTTAATTTCTGAGAACATACCGATACAGACTTGAGACTGGTAGCAATCATTAATAGTTTTCACTTGAAAATTAAAAGAGCAGTCTACTTAGCAAGATAAATCGACCAGAAGTCGAATGAATCATCCTGGATCATTTCATCTTACCCAAATGGTTCTACAGGATGTATTTGGTATTCCAGCCTCTCCCTCTGATCCATTACTCATTTTTAGGTGAAATCATACTCCTCTAAGCATTTTCCATTCCATGGGTCGAGTTCCAATCGGCGGGACATTTTCCCCCTTGCTTCCATCGAGAGTTATAATTGTTTGGGATGTTTTCCAATTGCCTAAGTCGAGTTTCAATTGCTGGGATGTTTTACCACTTGCCTGGGTCGAGTTCTAAATGTAATTTTTTTACACGTTTTCCCACTTGCTTAGGTCATTTTCCATTTTCCTGGACTAATCCATATCTGTGGGGCCTTTTATTTCATATCTAGGGTGAATCCCTTTCTCATTGGGTCGTTTTCCCATACGATGTTCGTACAGGTCGTACATGCCTTGTGTTGGATCTCTCCCAGAGCGAATCAATTGCATTCCTAGTCAATTTTACTTATTGGTTGGTTAACTACATTGGTTGGTTTGACAACCCTCCCTCTCACTTGAAAAGGATGCTTTAACCATCTATTGAGAAGCACTTCCAAATGAATTAAGGGAACTAGTCGACAAGTCGTTGGGAGCAAAATATGATATTGATCTAACTGAGCATTTATTTTATGAGCCTGATCTAAAAGAGTTTTGAACGTTATGAAGCATGTTGGTTCGTTGTGATCATTGCCACTCTTATTTCTTGACTAGATGCAAAAAGAGATTTGTTCTTTGAATTCAATGTATTTCACTTATATGGTATGCAAACCTTTATTATTACATATAGATTAATGTTCTTATTGTCGATGTGAGTGGAGTTGTAGGGTAACATGTGCAGTGGTATGAAGGGAAAGAACACAAAGTTTCACTAAGTTAATATATAAACTGACTATTTATTAAGTACCTTGGCCAGTTGATTATGCATGTGACTTTTTCATGGTTTCTTTAATGTTTTCTAAGTATATTATCATATAAGACATTCTTGGTTGTAGAAGTTGCAAACCAAGACTTAGAGGAGTTGCAGTAGTTTAATTAACAATTTGAATGTATTTGTTTTCCATTGTTGGCATTGGCTTGGGAGCATTTGTCAAGCCTTGAAGACAACTAGCAAAGCAATTCATTTTGCATGTGAACAAAGGCCTAGTAGCATTTCTAGACAGAGCACTTTGTCTAAGACTAAGATAGAGAACAAAAAGAGAATTATGGTGAAACAAGTGGGCTATAAGCCCCTCGTTTATGGATCGTTGTGTCACATCTAAAGGAAAATAATAAATAGTCATAGTCACGGCATGAATACACCAATGTATAGTGAGAACTTGAGTACTATGAGAAAATCAACATTCTAATGTCCTTTATGTCTTTATTACATACAAAAAGAACAAGTATAATGTTATAGTTCACAATAGTGAAAACAACAATAACTTCAACAACCTACCATATCCTACTTGTGCCTGAGTGGGCCTAATGGTTAAGAACATGTGTTTCCTCTTAAGAGGTCACAAGTTCAAATCCAAAGGGGGGTAGGGTATGTATACCTCCGTAGACTTTACCAATCAAATTGTTGGGCAGAGGAAGTCAAAATTATGATGATTAGTTGTCCCCTTTGATGCTTTGTCTTCATTCTAACCCTTGGCTTCTCATTGTAATTCCATTTCTAGTTCTTTGTCTTTTATCTTGATCTTTTCCCTTACCTCTTCTCTTTCCTCTCTTCTTCCTTCCTTGTGTCAGTGCATTTGTGTTAGTTTCTCCTTTTAACTTTTATCTTCTTTTACGTGTCTTGATTTTTCATGTTCCTCCATCCTCTTTATTCTAGGGACTATCCTCTGCTATAGTGTGTTAGTTTCTCCTTGTCTTGATTTTTCAGGTTCCTCCATCCTCTCTTTATCCTCTGATATAGTGCATTTGTGCTAGTTTCTCCTTTTAACTTTTAACTTCTTTTACGTGTCTTGATTTTTCAGGTTCCTCCATCCACTCTTTATTCTTGGTATCCTCTGCTCTTCTTCATCCATCTTTTATGTTTCTTCCTCTCCTGGTTTCTTTTTTAAACTAATTGTTCTAGAATTTCTTTCATTATATTTTTTTAAACTTCTTCCCTCATCCTCTCTAAGCCACCAGTCCTCCATTTTATCTTCCGTAGTGGATTCTCTTACCGCATTTTCTCTTTACGCCGACCCACCATTTTATCTTTCTGTAAAGGTATATGGCTTGTGTAGTTTCAGAGTTGTAGGAGAAAAATTGACACAAATTTTGCGAGTGGTTTCGCACTTCAATTTTGATCTGTTGTTCATTTGTACTTGAACTTCCTTTCGATTGAAGAAATAAACTCTTTAATTTTTCGGGCCCCGTAAATCAAACAGCCTTGTTTAATTGTATATTTCTCTCTTTAATTTTTTTAGGGCCCCGTAAATTACAGTTTTTTTAATTGTATATTTTTCAATTTAGATTTCGATATTTTAGGGCCCGAGCCAAAGGCGAGCCCTCCAAAAATTCTCGAGGGCCAAGGCGTGGCCCAGACCGACGAGGGGGGTTGGAAATAGTTTTCAACCAGCAATTGACGCGCCTCGGTTTAACCTCACTAGCTGCGTCATTGCCCCAAGCGCAAAGATGTTTTGGATGTTGTTCGTCCTCCCATTTTATAATCTTCTTGGTCGTTATTTCTGTTTTCTCTTAAAGATGTGGGATAAAGAAAATGTCTATAGGGTGGGAGATTGATTTTTTAGTACGTAAATAACATTAAAAAATATATAATTTGGCTCAATACACACATATATATCTAATGTATATTAAGGAAGCATATATATCCAATATATATTAAGGAAGTTTTTAGCAATATATTTTTGATTGAAGGAATCAATTGTGTATAGTTTGGATGGCTGTGAATTGTTATCCTCCCTATCTGTGTTCAATTCCCTTAAAAATGACATGAATAAATATATTGTTATAATGACTTCGAGCCTATATGTAATGGAAAGTTTCTTTTGATTCAATTGAATATCATGTAACACTTCACATAAAAAAAAAATCTCTGTTTTTTGTGGACTTCAACATTCTAAAACTAGTCAAACACATTTTTTTTTCTACCAATAAATTGGTAATCTCATTTATGCGAGTACAAGTAGTGATCTTGTGGGCTTCTTTGAATAGTTGTTCCAAAAAAAAAAAACTATGTCTTTTCAGTTTCCAACAATTAAATATATTTTCTCCATTTATATCCATTGAAAACTATCAATTAGATGTATTTTCTCCATTAAAAACTATGGATTATGGATATGTTATACTATAAAAGACAAACTCTTCTCACATTGATTAATTTAGATTTATGTCCTCACTTTGAGTTATTTTAAGATATCCAAATATTTTGAATTAGTACCGTGTATTTAGTTGAAACACTCTTAATTTAGATTTATGTCCTTACTTTGAGTTATTTTAAGATATCCAAATATTTTGAATTAGTACCGTGTATTTTGTTGAAACACTCACCTTACCTTAACCTTTATATGAATTTAAAATTTTCATTTTCAGTTAAATTAAAAGCATATATTAACCTAACCAAAATATAGTAGAAATTAGGAGAACCCTTCCTAACTTATGTGCTTTGTGAACCCTCCCAACTATGATCACTTGAGCATGCAACTTAATGAAAAGATCATTTGCACTTTATTGAGATGGAGAATGCAAAAGTGAGGCTTCTTATTGGGTGGATGATTATCCAAAATCCTTCGTTTTCTTTTTAGAGGAGATTATTTCCACTCCATTTGCACATTCGGTCCGACTCTCTGACGCAGTGTTAGCCCCCAAAGAGTTATGATATCATCTATCCTTTGTTGAAATTGTACCAATTAATGTGTGATTCAACACATGTGTCAATGCAATAGTGAAAATTTCTATCTATACAATAGTGAAAATTTCTAACGGATTTCGTTGAGTCCCTTGTAACACTATACTGTCATTTTCACTTTGATCTTCAGGAAGTCACTTCGAAGATTACATGGAAAAGTCTCAACTCAACATTGATATGAATATTCCTTGTCGACAAACCTCAATCATGGAAAACGAACTTTCAAATTGAGTTCGTTGTGGGTTGTAAACTCTGATCGGTTAAAAGACTCCGTATTAACATTACCTTATGTTGGTTATAATTCTTTTTTCAAATCGGATCGACACACATAAATCTCTTCCACCCTTAAAAGACGCCAAAGGTTCACTTGTCCCACGGACAAACATGGTAGTTAAGGATATTAACTAAGGATATTAACTTGTAGATTTTGTTATTGGAACTTTGATCTAAAATTATATATATTTGTAAAAATATTAATAGCATGTTAATGTATTAGATATTTATCTTATTTTTTGATTTATCAATTGTTTAAATTTTTCGAGGTGTAAACATTTTTTTAAGTTTTGGATTTTAAAAAAAATTAAGTTTTTATCTTGAACTTTGATAAATCAAGAATTAAAAGAATCTTTTAATTTCTTTAAAAAAGATAT
>SNQJ01S0013005.1:54762-69332 GCA_010110895.2 Picea sitchensis
CTATGAGTGGAAATGATGAACCTAAACCAATTTTATGTTGTATAGAAACTAAAATCAATCTTTGAGTGGAAATAATGAACCGCAAACCAATTTTATGTTGTATAGTAATTGAAATCAATCTATCTCAAATGGAATTCAAAGTGAGTAATTATCAATGAATAGGATAAATTCCTTATGTTTCAATTGTTTCTCGATCACTTTTCTTGATCACAAATTGTTTCTCAAATCTAGTAATTACAATTTATATCATTATAATGTTAGATTTGATTATTTATTCTACACTATTCCAGCACCCTAAGGGGTTTCATTCTTCTAAATTAGTGTGTTATTTTCAACACCCAATTTCATTGATTTCAACATGTTTTACAGTGGATTTGGATCGTTGAATTTTGTTAATGCCTCATCAGAATAGGATAAATTCCCAATGTTTCAATTGTTTCTCGATCACTTTTTTTGGTTATAATGATTCTGGAGCTCAAATCTAGTAATTACAATTTATATCATTATAATGTTAGATTTGATTGTTTAGACTACACAATACAATCACCCTAGGGGGTTTCATTCTTCTAATTGGTGTGTTATTTTCAACACCCAATTTCATTGATTTCAACATGTTTTACAATGGATTTGACTCGCTAAATTTTGTTAATGCCTCGTCAGAAAAAGAAAATGTTGGATCATTATCCTACTCCTTTTAATAATTAATTGAAGATGAAAAACATAATATTAGTTGAAAAAATAATAAATTGATATTTGAAAAGCAATTCAAGAAGTGTTAATCCTACCCAAATGGGGTGACATATGGGATCTCTACGACCACTCCCACTTGTTTGAAGGACAATGATAGAACTCTTCATGCATGTTTGGGAAATGGAGGAGTAGGTTTGAAAGTATAGGATGAGGGTTCTCATGACGAAGGTAGCCTATCTCGTAGGCAATTTGAGCAATGAAATAAGGGAAATGATGGGTAGATGTGCCATAATGGAAGAAACCGGGTTGGAGATTCATATTGCCAATCCTATGATCACGAATGTTGATTTCGTGGAGAAAGAGGGTAGTCTCGGTTGCTCCAACAACGATGGACTTGGGCATAGTCTCGACACCTCTATTTTTTTCTTGATATTGATGGTTAGGATTTGGTTGTTTATAGTTACTTCTTCTAGTCCAAATTTTTTATGTGTATGGTGTTGAAGTTTGGTCTATGTTTGAGTGATTCTGGTTTTTTTTAAGAAATTGGGAGGGAGGAGCACTCGTTTTTTGGGGTTGTCTTCCTCTCTTTGGCAATGGATATTGACATAACCATTAGTGTGCATCACTATCGTGTCTCCCCTAAGATACTACCGATATTCTACTGCTTCAAAAACTTTGGTTTCTTAGCAATTGAATTATTGGGGGTTCTTGTTCCTATGACCTCCTGACTGATAAGTATGGTGAGAACTCACTCGGAAACAAGCCCTAAAAGTAGGAAAAAGGGGTCCCAAGGAAGGTTGAAAGCTACCCCCAAAAACCCCAATCTCCACTGTCTTCTCCATTGTTCAACCAGGGCTCAAAAAGATGTCATTAAAGTAAAGAGACACTTCCATTCTAGATTATGTCTTGAAATCGAGGAGGAGATTTAAAATATGGAAACGCCTGTGAAACATAAGAGGAGAAAAGAGTCTAAAGAGAAAATTGAGGAGGAATACAGGAGTTGGATCTGAGAACCAGGATTCTGAAGAACTTGAGAAACCAAGATTTTCAGGATGACTGGATGACTGAGCTCTATTGGATTAATAAATCCTTTATTGCTCAAGTGGTGGAGGAGAGGGTCATTTAGCATCAAATTATTCTCCAAAAATTGGATCTCATGGATAAAAAAATGTGAGGTTTTGTTCAAAGCGATCATTAGCGTCGGATCATAGTTTCTAATCTCCAAGAAAGTGATAATGAGGACATGAAAGAGTCTGATGGAGCTTCAAGATCAAGGGGAACACCCTCCAACCCAATTCTCATTGAGGAGGATTCCATGACAGTAGACCAAGAGCAAAAAGAAATTCCACATGCATCAACCTTATTAGGCATGTCAGGATGACGTAGATATGCTTTATGTCATGTTCAACCGAAGAATGTTATTCGTCTTTTATGATTTTCAATTATTTTCTAGTATCCCTTTTGTATTGTCTAAACAAATACAGGATCCATCGTATTGTCTAAACAAATACAGGATCCATCGCTGATAACTACATATATTATTGTTTTGAAAAAAAAAACAATGACAAACTACAAAAGGACATGGTTGTAACCTTTTTTTATGATATTAATATAAATATTATATAGTTTTAAAAAAAAACACCAAACCTTCTTTAAAACTTCCACCCTCAATAACCATAAATCATAATCCAAATAAATATGTTAATTAATTAAAACCAAAGAATATGAAATATTCAGGAATCTCGTGTGGCTATTTAACTTTATATTTCCAATGAAATCCAATTTCAATTAATTAAAAAAATAAAATTAATTTCAACAAATATTAAATCTTAAAAAATGGAAAATATCAAACTTAACCAATTTAAAATCCAACACATGTTTTTAAAAAATTACAATGTGAATATTAAGTGGCCAATTTAAAATCCAAATGTCTTTGAAAAATCACATTGTTAATACTAAGTGAGGGGATATGATCTTGCTACCATAACTACTTGTATCAACTTAATCACAATGAAACTCTAATGGTCTAATCTAACTAAGAAATGGGTAATGCTTAACCCATGGTTTATTTTGAATACATAAAATTTTCATATGCAAAACAATAAAGTAAAATCCATACTACACTACTATAATTTTGAGAAAGATTTAAACATTTAGTTGTCTAGTGTGTGAGAAATGTTACACTCATCTAAAGGTTACGAAAGTTTATATTTCCAAATATATAATTGTGAATAATTTTGATAAAATGGCCTCTCCAATATATAATCTTGTGTTTACATATTATTTAATTATAAAATTAAACAATTAAATCTTGTGTTTACATATTATTTAATTATAAAATTAAATAGTTATGTAAATTTAGAGTAAAAAAAATAATTTACATTTATGAATAAAACAAATTTTTATATCAATTTCATTGAGCATAAGATCATTAGCCAAATGATGTGAGTGGCACTTAGAGAATACGTGACCACAAATATGAGATGCAATAGTGTCTTGGGTGGGTAGGACCCATCATAAATCTTTAAAATAAATCTTTAGAAAAGGTTTTGTGAGTAAGCTTTTACGTTCAAAATTGTTTGCTAGAATTTTTTCTAGCATAAAAATTGTTTAATTATATTTAAAATATAATGTATTCTCATATCAAGTTACATTAGCAAAATAAGTATTATTGGTGGGCAAATCAATAAATCTATTAGCCAATTAAAAAGAAGAGGTGAATTGTTTGTGAGAACTTGGGGCTAGAGATGTCATGATTCCATATAAAAATACTTTTGCTCATTGTACTTAACTTTGGAATGCCATTATACGTAACTTTGGAATGCCATTAAAATCGATAGTTCATAAGCAACTATCATAAGAAGTCATGATTTCATATAAAAATACTTTTGCTCACTGCACTTAACTCTGTAATGCCATTAAAATCGATAGTTCATAAGCGACTATCATAATTACAATGACCACATTCATTTATTAAAAGGTGAACTCACAAATCCTAAATGAATTTATTAGTTTAATTTAAATGATAATATCTATTAAAATGTCAAATTTGACTTATGAGTAACCTATGAGATTTAAAGGAGTATATTTTATTTTTTTTAAACTATGGGGAATTGGTAACGTGTCGGGATTACTTGGACATGGCTCAGGTTCAAATTACTTGGACATGGTCTAGGTTCAAAATTTTAAATCCGCCAACTACCACTATAAACCCAAGAGGCCATTATAAACCCAAGAGTGTATCCAATAACCTGTAAGGCAGATATACCAATAACTTGTGACTCTGCAAGAGCCAAGACGTCCCGACTTCCACTGGAGTGGAAATCTATCCCATGGGTTGCCTACCCTTCGAGCCTTATCATAACGGGCCAATGTCTCGATGGGGTTCGAGCCCTGGTGGGTTGGGTCAAAATCACCATCTCCCACCAATAGGCCTCCAAGTCCTTGACAGAAGAAGTATAGTTACAAGTTCAAATCTAGAGGAGGGTAGGGTATGCATACCTCTGTAGACTTTAGCAGTCAAATTGTTGCATTGAGGGGGTCTCTTGTCCCATAAACCAGGAGGTCTCATAGACCAATTGGATGTATGGCTTGGTCATAACCTTAAAATTAGATTATTATTATTATATAATATATCTCAATCATCTTGCCTTTATAAGTGAAAACCATTTTGTTTGTCTCTTGCTTGGATATGTTTGATCTAGGTGGATATTGATGGCCACCCACCTATTCCGCTAGCTCGAAAAACAGTTTTTCACCTTGGCAGTTTTTCGGGTACCAAACTTCTGGGGCCGTTTTGAGGCCCTAAACAACATTTTTTGGGGATTTGGGCCTCAAGCGACTTTTAGAGGCACTTGTCGGTCTAGTCAAAAATTGTTCTTCTCGATTAGACCTTTCCAACGGTGTATCGATGATCCAGATTTAGGAGCGGAACGAACTGATTAAAAGATCGAATACAATAAACACAGAGATATGAAGAACAACACAGATATCCAGTGAATAATATCTTCTATTGAATAAATGAAATAGGTTGAAACTATAAAACTGTAGAACTGAAACACTTGCTTGAATGGTGGTAGTTATCTCTAAGAAGAGATGTGGATGCTACACACACCCGACTGAACAAAATCATTACAATGAAGCTCCAGAAGCCTTTTTGATATTATTCATGAATTCCAAAACCCTAGACATCCAAAAACCTAACCCTAGGAGGTGAAACGCCAAAAGTCATGTGGGCCCCTATGGGTAAGTTGGTACCTCAACTTCTCGGGGTTGTAACTTTTGCATATGACCTCTGTTTTAGGTGTGTGATAGCCCGTTGGAAAGGTTTTTCAGAGAACTACACATTACACTATCAAACTGTGACTTCGTCTACAGTTTGACTGTGGTGAGAAAAAAAAAACATTGTTTAGGGATCCAAAACTACCCTGGAAGTACAACAAGATGTGTTGACATGAAAACATACAAAATAAGCTAGTTGGATTAGGTGAGAGGCCACCAGTATCCACCTGGAAGATGTGTAGGGCTTCAAACAACCCCAGAAGTGTAGAACCCGCAATTACAAAGAAGTATAGAAGAACGTGTTGAACTAAAATCAGACAAGAGGAGCCAGTTGGAATAGGTGGGTGGCCACCAATATCCACTTGGATCAATCCTCCCCTTTAAGAAGCAATGGTCTCCATTGTGTTGAGTTCCCCCATCATGTGAGGAAACTTATGCTGGATTTGGCCCCGGATGAGCCACTTTCCTTGGTGTAGGAGTTGCCCTGCCTTGACAACCCGATAAAGTTGGATCATCTACTGGCGAGTGCCCTTGACTTGTGTGTCCACTATCTAATCAGTGGATGCTTGTTCCATGCAGTCATGTTTGAACTATGTTGGTGTCAGTTGTTCTGTGATCTCTGAGGTGTCCAATAATGGTGGAAAATATGGTCGAAGGAGGTCCACGTTGAACACTTGGTGCAGGCCAAGGAAGGGTGGAGTGTTGAGCTCAAAAGCATTGCTACCCACGGCTTAGTGATAGTGTAAGGCCCACAGAGTGGGTGGAGCTTCCGATGGGGCCCCGTGAGACGCTCATTCTGCAAATGTAACCAGACTGTGTCTCCAACCTAGAACTGGTGCGGTACCTTGTGTTTATCATGGTGTTTCTTGTACTTAGCATTATATTTCTGCAAAATCTCTTGGACCTGTTGGCAGATGTGTTGAATCCGCTCAATGAATCTGGTGGCTTTATCGGTCTCAGACTGAACATGGGAATATTTTTTCTGTGTGGTGGCAAGAAGTAGTGCAACATCAATGGCCCCAAGGGTTGGAATCCCAGCCCCACCTGAAATGGGATATGTCCGGTGGAGCTATGGAGAGCCATGTTGTAATGGTGTTGAACATAGAGGAGACTCTCATCCCATGTACGTGGATTCTTAGAGTTGTACATGCATAAGATGTGCACAATCAGTTGATTGACGACCTTTGTTTGGTCATCTATTTGGGGGTGGAAAGAAGTGGATTTAGTGAGCTTGGTGTCCAATAGTGACCAGAGACTCGACCAAAATGTGTTGAGGAACCTGTTGTCTCGGTCGAAGATGATGGTCTGTGGTATCCCAAAATGGACCCACACTCGTTCGAAGAAGAGCTTGGCAGTATCTGTCATTCTGATATTCTTCTTGCTGGCTGTGAGGATGGCCATCGTCGAAAACCAATCAACGACCACAAATACACAGTCATTGCCTTTCTTGGTGTAACGTACCCACTACAAAAATCAAAATTTTCATTGATTTCTCGAGGATCAAAATCCCCAAATTACTCACGGGGGGCCTAGCATCTGCTAGTTCCTCATATGTTCACCTCCATGTGGTTGTGGGTCACGACTACGGGATGAACCAGTACGACGTCTCTTCGCACTTCGCAACTCAGTGCTTACCAGAACATCGAGTCTTTCGACTCTGCAAACCCCGAAGCTCGAAACAACGAAACGCCGAACCCTGACAGGGCTAGCGAATGGCAAGTTTCCCTCCAAAGGGAGATCGATGGTCATAAGCCTCCCCTGATTCAACGGTATGGATCCTTCTGGGGTTTCAGTATTCGGGAATTCGAAATGCAATGACGCCAAGACTCTTTGTCATTCAAATCCCTGAATTTCGTTACGGGAATTCATGTAAGAGATCGACGGCTCTTAAGTGTGTGGATCCAACGGTCCACGGGATTTCAGGACTTTTCCCTAAACTCTAANATTCACACCTCATGCTATTTCAGGGTTTCGGTGATCGGGATTTCGCGACTCGCGAAGACAAGGGTTCTTGCCCTTTTGTTTCCCGGGTGCCGAAATGCCGAAGCGCTTACTAGTAGCCACGTGTTCTCTATAGATGAACGGTCCAGGTACTTCCATGGACCATGGGGTCTACGGTCCCGATTCCTTCATCTCTTGCAAGGGAAAGAGGGGTCGTGGCATTAATGCCTACGTCTCTTCCTCAAATCTAACGGTCATTACAGACCCTGGGATCCTTCGAAGGTTTCATGTTCGTGCATTGCTTGCAAAGGCGGAGAGGGGTCGAGGAACTATCTTCCACGTTCCTTCCCCACCTCCAACGGTTGTTACGGACCTTGGATCCTTCGAGAGGATCTCATCCGTTAATCGGGATTTAAACACATGCTAACATTTTGGGAGTTCACTAGTCGAAGTTTCGGGACTTATCAATCACGAGAGTCCGACCTCTTGTCATCGGAACTCCCGAACTCCCGATTTTTGAAATCCCGATGGGCTCTTTCTTTCGGGATTCTCCCGAGATCTTGGATTACTGCCACGTATCCTCCCTCAGATGGACGGTCCTCGTTGTTTCACAATTTCGTGACTTGCGACCCCAGTGACACAAATCCTTTGTCAACTCGAATCCCCGATATCCAAAATACCGATGGACTCTCGATTTCCACCACGTGTCCTTCACGAATGGACAATCCAGATCTATATCGGGACTTTCACCATGGAATGTCCCGATCTCATGTCATCAGGACTCCCGGAATCCCGAACTCTGAATCCCCGATACCGACTCCTCTCTCTGGACTTTCGCCCTTGTTCACGAGGGCTTAACCCTCATGCATCTCCTAACGGATCCAATGGCTGTCGGGTTTTCTAGCTAAGATCTGACAGCTCAGATCTATCCCACGTCATGCACTCTCCCCCTACTCTTTGGACATGGAAAAACCAATGGTCCAGATAGTCCCACAGACCTTGGGGATCTACGGTCCTGATTTCCTCGCTACTCACGAAGATAAAAGAAAAGGGGTAAGGCATGTAATGCCCTTGTTTCTTTCGCCAATCTAACGGTCGTGAATGACCGCAGATCTTCTGACAGGATCTCGTTCGTCGATCGATACTTATCCCTACACTGCTACTTCGGGATTTCAAGAGGATCATTCTTCCTCATACAGGGTTGCTAAGACTTGTGCATTCAAATCCTTTTTCCAGGTTCTTAGTAAAATTTTCCAAGAAGGGTATCTCTGTGGAGAGATCTATTCTGGGGCATTTCTGGAGACAGATAAGGGGAAACAAATTCTCGAGAACGGACTGGAAGTCTAACTTGGTCCAACTTACGTATAAATAAATTTATCTATCAACATAAGCCATGCATGGTTTTTCTGTTGCAAGCATACATCTACCCTTTCTTATCAAAACACTGTACAGATAGTCTTATACTGTAATCATTCGCAATTTCACAGTTTATGAGCATATATGTCAGCATATGAATTTCAAGATGCAAGATGTAAAACACTTATCAGAAATAACACCAAAAGTGAGTGCAACTGCTGAGAGGGGTGCTTGTTTCCACCAAACCGTAGGCTCAACTATTTCGATAGGATTTACAACTAGCCACCCCTGAGCTGAGACCACAATGCTGTGAGACTGTGTCTCGGTTTGCTAGTGACCGAGAATGAGGGTTACTCTCCCCCTTCTCTGCTATCACTCACTCTGCGTATCTCCAGAGTTCTCCTCCTACCCTCGTGTTTGCCCCCCAATCGCTTCTCCCTCACGCCTTACCTCTTGCGAGGTTGCGTGTGATGCGATTTCCCTCGCACTAGTCAGGCCTGACGGCTCTACGGATGGGTGGTTCACCCCCCCCCNCCCTCATTAATTCCTGAGGTGCCATCTACCTACCAGCTTGTGAGACATTTAATTCAGGGCCAGCGAGCCGCTCTTGGTTCTCCAGGCCAGTGAAGTCCAAATACGGTATTATTTTCGGTGGAAGTTAACGCCACCATTCTAGGTGCCTTCCACCGCCTTTCTCCATCCATTGTGGTAAGGTCCATTCACATCACACATTCAAATTTCTGAGTTTGCCACAGTTCTTGGCCAGTTCAGTTATTTTTACAAACTGGGGGAAACAAGGTGTTACACTTGGTGGATGGAAGGCCAGACATGTAATCCATTGAGATGGATTCTCAAGGCTTCAAAAGAGTAGGAAGAGGGGTGTATAATCCTTGCTTATTGATGGTTGGCTTAGCAATGGCACAGGCAATGCAAGATTTGATATACTTGTTGACGTCCTATTGAAGTTTTGGCCAATAAAAATGTTTTTGAAGAACGACCACATTTTTCTCCACACCAAAATGTCCTGCCATCATGTTGTAGTGGGCTTCCCAAATCATCTTTGTGCGCTCTCTTGTAGGAATACATAGATGGCCCAGATGTTATAATAGTTCATCCTGAATGTGAAAATCGGTGACAGACGAGCCTGTACCCAAGGGCTTATAGGTGGTGGTGAAGTCATGATCTTGTTGATAAAGTTGGGGCCACTCAGATGCCTCATGTCCACAGGAATGGAGCACAGTGGTGAGTGCAGCCACGGGAGGTCGATTGAGGCAGTCAGTGACATGATTTGAGATCTGTGTCTTATACTTGATTTTGAGATGGAACCGTTACATGTAGGTGGACCACTTTTGATGGCGGTTGTTCTGTAATTTCCCCTATGTCTGTATGAACTGCAAAGGCTTGTGATCAGTGTGGATGATCGTCTCCTTTCTCATAATGTAATGTTTTCATTGACGACGAGATTGTACAATGGAATACATTTGCTTGTCATAAGTGGGGTATTTACAGACAGTATCTGAGAGCGTCTCACTGTGGTATGCCATAGGATGACCGTGTTGAGTGAGAATTGTGCCTACAGCATAATCAAATGCATCGGTCTCAATTTCAAACGGTTGTTGCAGATTGAGCAAGGAGAGTATTGGAGCTGAGCACAAGCGATGCTTCAGATCATCGAATGCTCGTTTTTGTTCCTTACCCCACACGAACTTTGCCCCATCACCGCCCTTGGTCACCTGGTTGAGGGCCCATGCAATATGGGAAAATCCCAACGTGAACCGTTGATAGAAGTTGGTCAATCCTAAGAAACTCTAAAATCTCGGTTAGTATGGCTGGGACGGGCTAGTTACGAATGACTTGGATATTAGTTAGATCAACATGTAACCCATGCTCATCAACAATGTAGCCCAAGTATTGGACCTTGGTCATGCCAAAAGAACATTTTTCCAAGTTGGCATATAGCTTGTGTTGTCGCAGAGTGCTCAAAACCTGTTGAATATTGTCACACACCCACGGTGACATAAAAAAATTTTCACCGTTTCCTCAAAGGACAGAATTCCAAAATTCCTACAGGGGCCTAGCACGGGCTAGCTCATTCCTCATCCTCCACCTCATGATCGAGACCTGCGATCATAGGCTTAGTTTAAAAGGCTCATCACATTTCGCGACATCGGGGCTCCCGATGCAAGGCGTCCCAACCTCTTCATCTCCTTCAGTCCCGAAAGCGATTAAGGGGCCTAGCGCATGCTAGCCCTCTCGCCTATGATCACGACATGACCCTCCTCCACACAACCACGATGTTGTGACCACGACCTACAACCATAGGTTATTTCGTGTTTCAGGATTTCGGGACTTCACGTCCCTCGACTTCTCATTTCTTCGAATTCTCGGATCCTGAAATACAGATCCCCGAGTTAGACCCTTAGCCAACTACTAGCGCCTGCCAACTCCATCTACCACATGACCTTGTCCTGTGACCTACGGCTGACCCACTGAGTGCGTCGGGGTTTCGTATGTCTGGATTTCACGACTTGCGAAACCAAGAGGTTTTGGCCTTTGGTCTCCTAGACGCCAAAACGTTGAAACTCATTTACACTAAATCGACAGTCCAGATCACTCCTAGATCAATGACCATGATTACGTCATGAATCGTGAGTTTGTGTGGTCCTACCCTTTGACCACTCCAAGTTGTGAGTCATCGAAATGCCACCCGACTGCCACGCATCCCTGTTGAATAGATGGTCCTGATTAAATCGGGACTTTTAGGACTATGACGAGTCCATCCTCCTATCTACCTTTGGGTTAAGATCAACGACTTATATATCTCCCGATGGATCCTGGGATCTACGGTCCCGGTTCCATCACTACTTGCGAAGGTTGAAGGGGTCGAGGCGTTAACGCCCACGCTCCTCCTCTAGATCCATTAGTCTTGACAGACCTAGGGTATTTCTGAAAGGATCTCGTTCGTTCCTCTACCAAACAAAGGGATACTCCCTTTCAATAATTGAATTCACTATCCTTTCTGAACTTGGGTCACGAAATTCAACCTTTCGGAGCTTCAGACTCCCACGACTTTGAAACCTTAGAGAACTACTCTTTCTTGCACAGGTTTTCTAGACCTGGATTGCATGAACCTTCAGATGGTTCTTGGGAAATTATCCTTAATTTTAGTCGGGTTTCTGGGTAAAGGCTCGGTATGGTTCTGAATTTATGAGGCGATTCCCGAGGAAAGGTGCTCTCGAGGAGCCATCCTAGAATATTGCGAAGGTCAACTAGATGGGTCTATTCTCAATGGGATGGAGGCATATTTTGAAATTAACTAATTTACACAGACATCAACTATGGCATATAAGTATAAACATTCATCCATGATATTCAATTCAAAATATAAGGCATAAAACACTTATCAGAACCACAAGGCGTGATGCAACTGTTGAGAGGGGTGCTTGTTTCCACCCAACCGTAGGCTCAATGACTCCAAACGGATTTACCACTAGCCACACCCAAGCTAGACCATGATTCTCTAAGATTCAATCTCTTACTTCCATCTCAACAGAAGTCAAGGACGAAGGTTACTCTTCTTCTCTTGATATAGACAAAAATCAAGGACGAAAGTTACCCTCCTTCTCCTATGTTCAGAAATCCCTGTGGTTCCAGGGTTTTGCGGTTCTCTTCTGCCATCCTTGTCGTGCGCGCTCCCTTTCTCTACCCTTCCCACACTTCTTTTCTTGCCCTTCTCTGTAAGATTGCGTGTGGCGCGAATTCCCCCATCCGTGGTCAGGTCTGAGAGCTTTATGGATGGGTGGTTCGCCCCATCCCCTCATTAACTCTTGAGGAGCCTCCCCATCTACCATCTTGATGGGAAATTCATTCTAGGGTCAGAGATTTTACTTGGTCTTTGAGCAAGTAAAAACCAGTATGGTATTGGTTCAGTGGAAGTTAATGCAACCATTCGAGGTCCCTTCCACCACCCTTCATTAGCCATTGTGGTCTCTTTTAGCACATCCCCCTCCCAGCAGTCATGCAACACATATTCATAACATAATTTACATTCATCGACCTTTTATACAGAGGTCCATCAAATCAAACATTCACACCTTTGAGTTTGCCATAGTTCTTCGTCAATATAGTTATTTTTACAGACTAGGAGAAACAGGGTGTTACAATTCCCTCCCCCTTAAAGGAACATCGTCCTCGATGTTCTATCTATCAATTATGACATGTATGTACAGAAGTAAACAAAATTGGATATGCCTATTTCATGGCATCTTCCATTTCCCATGTAGCCTCATCAGGGCCAAAATGTTTCCACTGCACGTTGACCTGTGCAATGGTTCGGTTCCTAAGTGGGGTTTCCTTTCTGTCTAGTATGCATGGAGGTTCTGGCAGGAATTCTCCCTCCGATTCCACCTGGATCACAGACCAATCAATTATATGATTAGAATCATGTACATATTTCTTCAACATTGAAACATGGAAAACATTACGTGCTTTTACTGTGGGAGGAAGTGCTAGCCTATAGGCTATAGGCCCCACTCTATCTAGAACTTCAAAGGGTCCACAATACCGAGGTGCCAACTTGACATAAGCTCCCATCCTCAGGGAACTCTTCCTAGGCCTAACTCTGAGATATATGTGGTCTCCCGTCTTGAATTCTCTAGGGGTTCTCTTTCTGTCAGTGTAACTTTTCTGTCTGTTCTGAGCGACTTTCAAATTTTGCTTTATCTGAATCACTTGTTGTTCCATTTATTTCAACATGTCAAGTCCAATAGTAATTCTATTTATGGGATTACTCCAACTGACTAGAGTGTTGCATAGCCTACCATAGAGGACTTCGAAAGGGCTCATCTTTAGTGATTCTTTAGTGATTCTTGGTAGCCGTTGTTGTAGGCAAATTCCACCAGTGGCAGGTAATCTTCCCACTTTTTAGGTTGATGCATTACATGCATCCTTAGCATGTATTCTAATATTTGGTTCACTCTTTCCGTCTGTCCATCGGTTTGAGGATGATAGGCTATGTTGAACAATAATTTGGTCCCCAGACCAGCCATCAAGGATTTCCAAAAGTTTGAGGTAAATTTGGTGTCTCTGTTAGACATGATCTCCTTAGGCATGCCATGTAGTCTAAATATCTCCTTCATGAATATGTTGGCGATGTCTATTGCCTTGCAAGTCGATTTGATGGGGATAAAATGAGTTGACTTTCTCAATTTATCCACCACTACCATGATGGCGTTATTCTGCCTGGTCAATGTTGGTAATCCGATGATGAAATCCATGGAGATGGTCTCCCATTTTCATTCTGGGATTGGTAGAGGTTGTAATAATCCTTCTAGGTTCCAATGTTATGCTTTAACCTGTTGGCATTCTATACATTTGGCTAAATACTCAGCTATGTCTTTCTTCAATCCAAGCCAATAGAATTGTTTCCTGGTGGTTGCGATCATCTTATGGTATCTTGGGTGACAAGTATACGGTCTTTTATGTAGTTCATCCATTATGAACCTCTTCAAGTCGTCACAGTTTGGAATATACAATATGTTTCTGTAAGTTAGTAGACCTCCATCTAACATCTGGTAGCCTTCGTACTTTAGCCCTGTGGGTTCTTGCTCCAGGTATGAGGTCACGGTCTAGAAGAACGCATATGTTTCTTTTGCATTCTTGACTCTTTCCCCGAAGTTGGTCTTGCAGGTGCTCACTACTGCCAGATGAATTGTTTTCATACTTCTGCTAAAGGCATCGACCACCTTATTTTCCTTTCCCTTGATATGTTTTATTTCGAAATCAAACTCACTAAGAAGGGCCATCCACCTAGCTTGTCTAGCATTGAGTTTTGGTTGGTCAAATAGGTGTTGCAATACACAACAGTCTGTCATAAGTATAAATTTTCTACCCAGGAGGTAATGCCTCCACATTTTCAAGGCGTGCACTATGGCAGCCAGTTCTAGATCATGGGTCACATAGTTGACTTTGTGCTCATTCAATTTTCGGGATTCATAGCATACTATGCTTCCTTCTTGCATAAGGACTCCTCCGAGCCCTTCCTTGCAGGCATCAGTTCACACGAGGAAGTCAGTTTTGGGATCAGTGATCTTCAGCATGGGTGCATGGGTCAGTAGGTGTTTTAGGGTTCAAAACCTTTCTTCACATTTTGGGGTCCAGAGGAATTTAACTCCCTTCTTCTGGAGGGCAGTGATTGGACAACCAATCTTGGAGAATCCTTTTATAAATATCCTATAGTATCTCGCTAAGCCCATAAAGGATCTGATGTCTGAAACGTCCTTTGGGGTAGGCCATTCCATGAT